>CAUYRH010181254.1:0-23273 GCA_963574655.1 Perodicticus potto | reverse complement strand
GAGGCTCTCTGTACCCCAATCGTGGGTGTTTGGTTTGTGCTTTTTTGCCACAGCACACCACCCCGTTTGACCGCTTTATACTCTGTATAAAAAAAAAAAAAAAAAAAAAAAAAAAAGACACACATATGGTATGTATCAGTCTGGTAGAAAACAGGAAAGGACAGAAGAAAAAAATCAGAAAAAAGGAAAACACAAAATAAGAAATAAGTTCAACTATAGTAGTCAAAATGAATAAAAGTAAGTTAAACTCATCAATCAAAAGGAAGAGACTCTCAGATAAGCTTTGAAAATAGGGACTCTGCCTTTGCAGGTTAGGGTACATTTTTTCACCAGGTGCTGGTGAGTATGGTGTGGATAAATAAGCTACTAGTATGGCCCAAGGGACCAATTTCTGAACTGAACTTCCCTCAAATGTGCTGAATCTGGGCTTAAGGGTAGGGCAGGGTGTCCACGCATCGGGGTGAGGGCTGGAGGGGGCAGTGAGATCTAACATGGCAGCTCAGATCTCCCCATCCCTGGGCCCAAAGCATCTTAGCTCCACTCCGCTCCCCCTGCTGTCCTTCAGGTCCCTTTTTGCAGGGCTGGTGCCCTTTTCAGCTTAGTTTTGGGTGGAATGAGGCTAAGCAGTGCTGGAGTCGGACTCGCCTGGTGACCACAGTCTTTCTCATCCTGGAGCCTCAGTTTGCCATCCCTGGAATTTGGGGTTATCTGTGTCTCCCTCTTAGAGGCCATCAGGAGGAAGGTGGAGCTCGACTGGGGCGTGGAGGATGCTGAGTACCTGAATAAAGTGGAGACGAACATCAAGAAGGCGCTGAAGGAGCATCTGCCTGATGTGGTGGTGTACAATGCTGGCACTGACATCCTTGAGGGCGACCGCCTTGGGGGGCTGTCCATCAGCCCAGGGGTATGTCCTGACCCTGGGGGGCGGGGAAAGTCTGCTCCGTGGACTCAGCAGCAGCAGGAAAGGTGGGCAGTCCAATGGTAGGGAGGAGAGGGGCTGAAGAACAACAGTCCAGAGCACAGCTAGATCTGCAGCAGGACTTCCTGACCCCACAGGGGTCCAGCCTGCCTGAGTCAGCCTCCCCACACCCCATAGGGCATCGTGAAGCGGGATGAACTGGTGTTCCAGATAGTCCGCGGCTGCCAGGTGCCCATTCTCATGGTGACTTCGGGCGGGTACCAGAAGCGCACAGCCCGCATCATTGCTGACTCCATCCTCAATTTGTACGACTTGGGGCTCATTGGGCCTGAGTCACCCTGCGTCTCGGCACAGAACTCAGACTCACTGCTTCTCCCCTCAGCAGTGCACTGACCAGCGCTGCCCTCTAAGATTCTCCCTGCCTGCCTCTCGGTCCTGCCCGCCCCTTAGTGCTTTTTGTTTTCTAACCTCTTGGGGTGGTGGAGGCAGCCACCAGCTAGCACGGAGGGCGGGGCTGTCCCCGACTGGGCTGGCCTGGGGGTCTGGAGCAGCTCTCTGCTCTTCCCCAAGGGTCTCTAGGCCCTCTGTGGGCAGGGGCTGAAGGCAGAGCCTGTGGTTCCGGGAACCACCCACTTAGAGTCACTTGTCTGACCAGGCCCAGGGAGGTGGCAGTTCACTGAGAATGGGGGGAGGACAGTTTAGGCCCCAGGGCCATAGCAAAAGTGCCCAGGGCTTGGGGATCTGGGTCTGGAGCTGGAGAAGGGCAGACCCATTCAGAACCAGGGAGCTTCCATTTCTATCCTGTGGGCCTCTGTCTGCTTCAGACCTGCGATTTGCTTCACCCTCCTCCTTGCCCCAGGGCATGGGTGCTGGTGTGGACAGGGTTGTGAGGAGGTGTTGGAGCCAGGCTTCCCAGTGGACCTGCTTCCTGGTCAGCAGGCAGAAGCCCTGGGCCTGGATGTGAGGGGTAGCTGGAAAGGGGTGCAGGTGGGTTTTCTCTCAATAAAGCGAAGTCTGGACCTGCTTTCCCGGGAAGATGAGGGGAGGGAGGCTCCTGGACCTCCAGATGCCTGCTTTGACAATGGTCTCACCTGTTCAGTGCAAAGGGCAGGTATTGGGGGCAGAATTCTTAGCACAAAGATAGGCCTCAGCACTGGTGCCCTGGGGGGGCTGCTGACGCAGGAGGGCAGAGGGCACCGGGAGGTGGGTATCACAGGGAGGTGAGGCCAGCGGAGGGAAGTCGGGGAAGGGAAAGAGGGAAGTTGGCTGAACAGGGCCCTGTAGGAACCAAGGCACTGGCAAGGCCAAGCGGGGCTCCCTGGAAGTTGCGAGGGTACAGGGCTGGTGCAGGGCCCCTACTGGCCTCACCTGAGTGGGGGCCAAGGGGGCTGGACCTGTCCTCTACCCTACTCTCAACGGGGGAGCAGTGACTCCTTTTGACCAAAGGTAAGCTGAGGTGTCTCTGCCTTAGGCAGCCCCATTGTGGACTTGGGTCCACTACCCCCTGGGGTGCTCCCACCGGCTCCCTCATACTCCCTCTGCTGGAGCAGGGGAGGGTCCCAACATCACACATTGTCAACAATGGGGACCTTCTAGACCGGATCCCAAGGCACTAACAATGTACTTAGAGACGCCCCGCCCTTGCCTTCGGCCTGTCTGTGTCTGACTCACAGCACCTAACATCCATTCACCTGGGGCTCTGAAGGTGGGGTTTGTCCTTGTTGAGCTGCTGCACCTCCAGAGTCATAAAGGCTCTTGATGGGACCTGGCTGCCATGTGTCCCTAAGGTGAAGAATCCCCGCCTCCTAAGGATGAAAGGAAATGAAGATAAGAATCCACACGGCATGGGACCTGACACAGGGTAGCTGCTCAATAAATGCTAGTACATTCTCCATCCTCCAAGTCCTGTGGAGTCCTGTGCTGTTGTTCCTGTCTTACATATGAGGAAATTTTCCCCAGGCCATGCATGTCCCTGGCTTTCAGTGATGGTGGAGCTGGGTTGGAATCTAGCTCTGCCAGATTCCAAAATGCGTGTTCCCAGTTGTCTCAAACTTGGCAGTGGGGGTTGCTTTCCAAACAGAGAAGGATCTAGGGCCCCTGGGGGCTAAGGTCACGTGGAATAGGGTCAGAGAAAATGGACAGAGCTGGGTGGTCTGGTCTGCAGCGTGGGGAGCAGATGAGGGGGCCCTGGGATGGGGTGGTCTTCTAGATCGGCCGTACTGTGGCAGCAGGCATAGGGATGGGCTGCCTGAGTGGGGTGTCTAGGCAGGTGGGGAAGGCAGAGCCTTGTCCTTGGCCTGGCAGAGTGACCATGGCATCCCCAGTGTTAGTGACACAGCGGAAATGGGGAGCATGGTAACCCCTGAGGGTCAGGCTTCTAGGCATGAGGACATCAGGAGGTGGGCTGGGGGTTCAGGATGGGCCTGTGCTGCGTGGAGGAGGCTGGTAGGGCTGGTGCTGATTGAGTTGTACTGAACCTCACAGCACTCTGACACAGGAGCTGCTCTGATGCCCATTTTACAGGGTACAGAAACTGAGGGATAGAGGAGTTAGTTAGTTGCTGAGAGTCCTCAGCTCCTAAGGGGAGGAGTGAGGGTTTGCGCCAACGCTTCAGCTCCAGAATCTGAGCTGTGTCCTCATTAAAGACACATCTAGAGGGTTTTCCCCAGTAACAAAACCTTCAAGCCCCAGGAAGCACACAGGCTCCCATTTGCCATTTGTTACCCCCAGCCACTGTCAGCAGTGATGGGGAAGGCTCTTGTGGTATAGGCCAGGCAGAAGAATCAAGCCCAGTTGAGATGAAGTGTTTAGAGCTGTTCATCGTATCTGTGTATAAATTATACCCCAGGCTACACAAGTCCCAGGAGACCAGGCAAACTTCTTTTTTTTTTTTCCTTTTTTTTGAGACAGTCTGTCACCCTGGGTAGAGTGCTATGATGTCATAGCTCACAGGAACCTCAAACTCTTGGGCTTGGGAAGTCCTCTTGCCTCAGCCTCCCCAGTAGCTGGAACTGCAGGTATGTGCTATCACACCTGGCTAGTTTTTCTATTTTTTTTTTTTAATAGAGATGGGGTGTTGCTCTTGCTCAAGCCGGTCTCAAACTCCTGAATTCAGGCGAGCCTCCCACCTCGGCCTCCCAGAGTACTAGGATTACTAAGTCAACTTCTTAAAGTGGCTGAGAGTTTGGTGTGGGTAACCCAGGAAGAGTGTGGAGATGGGCAGGAGATGATTAGCCATCAGACCCTAATCTAGGGAGAGCTTGGGAGACATGACCTTGTACCATGCCTGGCTAGTGAGCTGCTGAGGCCTGGAGAGAAGAGATTTCATCTCTGGAGTCTCCACTCTGTCCTCCGTGTGGGGCGTTAGGGGCGCTCCAGTGGGAAGCAGACGCCCCCAGGCCTAACCGCACATGCACACATGTGCCCCCCAGGCTAGGCTGGTGTGTGGGGGGGTCTGAGACATGAATGAATGGACACACCTGGCTGCCTTGGGCAGAAACAAAGGCGGGTGCTGGCACAGGGCCCCCTCCCAGCCCAGCATATCTCTAGGCAGATATGAATGAAGACTCACGGTGCCTCCCTGGCGCCTCAGCCAAATATTCAGTTTAGAGCCAGGAGCTCCCCTAGGGCAGCCTGCAGTGAGTTGGCTCATTCAGCTCAGGTAACACTGGCTGGCCACACCCTGCTGCAGGCCCAGGGCCAGTGTGTAGAGTCGTGCCACCTGGAATAATACTGAGAGCAGCTTGAGAGGGCAGCCACAGGGGGCAGTGTGGAGCGCAAGGCTCTGAGTCCCACCTCCCTCCTCACGAGCGCGGGGACTTTACCTCTGTCCCTTAGTTTACTCATCTGCGAAATGAGGGATATTAGCCCCTACCTCATAGGTGTGGTGATAATTAAATGATTAACATTTGCACAGTGCTTAAAGCCCAGAGTATGTGCTCCGTCAAGTCACCCATCATCACTGGCGCCATCACCGTTTTACAGGTGAGGAAACAGACTTGGGAAGACAAAGTGGTTCGCCCAAGATCACACCGTCAGGAATGGACCCCAAGTTCATCTGACTCCAAAAGTAGTGCTGCAGGGGATGGGGCATGTCGGGGTGGACGAGGAGGAAGGTGTTCTTCCAGAGGGCTAGCCTGTGGCCTACAGCGTCGCCACTTTGCTGACAGGGAGGCTGAGGCTCGGGGGGGCTTGAGGGAGACTGACACCCTCTGGCAAGCAAACTGGACCCAGAGCCCAGCCCTCCTGGCCTCTTCCCCTGACGCTCCCCTTACAGGGAGTGGTGTGGTGAGCGTGTCCAGGCCTGGCCTCAGGGAGAGGATGCAGCGGAACCCTGCACAGTGAGGGCCACACCCCCTCTGTGTGCTCAATCCTTGATCCTAATAGCAGCCTCTCAGGGCGGGGACCTTGAGCTCCACTAGACTGGGAAGTTAAGGCTTAGAAACACCCACAGGCCCTTGCCCAAGGCTGCATGTGACTTGGTGAGAGAGTCGTCAGTTGTCACCACCATCCTGGGTGTTTTCCTCTGCACTCCCTTGCTGTTATGAGTGCTGAGGCACAGTGGACTGGATGGGAGTGATCTGTGGTGAATTAACGCAGGTTCAAATCCTGCCTCCGACACACCTGCACTGTGGCTCCAGGTAGACAATCTCCCTCTCCTCTGTAGAGGACTCAGTGAGATAGTGGAAGTGAGACTGGCATACAGCAGGTGCATAATACATGTTACAATGACCACATCCCCCTTTCTGCCTCCATCACCTCTGACCTAGGAGGGGGCGACGTCATTTCTCCATCTCTGGTTTCAGGCATCCTGGTGGCCTATTAGGGAATACCCCCAGGCGAAGGCTGACCCGGCCCTCATGCTCACTCGTCTTGGAGCTGAACCCCACCCCACCTCCCCGAGATCGGGCTGGGCTGCTACTGTCTCCAAATCATGGGAGGATAGCCACCTTTCCTCGGGGAGGGCAGCCTCTTACAGGTAAAATTCGGGCCTGGATTCAGATCTGTGTTTGGATTTAGGCTCTCAGTGACTGGGGCAAATGGCTTCACGGCTTTGTACCTTAGTTTCCCCATTTGTAAATGGGGGTGATAATCCTTTCCTCCCTGGGCTGGCTCGAGGATCCAAGGGGCCAGGCAGGTAAGGTGGCATAAGCCTGAGTCCCCCTCACACCCTGATCCAGCTGTAAATCCCACCTAGAACTCGCAGGTCACCCCTGCTGGTCCTGACACCCCCTTTTAGAAGGCAGTTATTGTGACGGGTACAGGTATAGGCTGGGAGCCAAGACAGTGGACACAGATCCCACCCCTACTCTCCATATGACCGTGGGTGAGTGATAGCTGTAAAACAGGGATCACACTAGTACTAGCCTCACAGAGTCGGGATGGACGAACTTGACTCTGATCCTTAGCTGGTCTGTGGCCAGAGGGGCAGAGGTTGTGGGCATCAGCATAAATCACCAGCCCGCAAAACAGCACGGTAACTCCTCACTTGATGCCACTCACAGGTTCTTAGAAACTGTGGCTTTAAGCAAAATGATGTGTAATAAACCAATTTTACTGTAGGCTAATTGACATAAATGAGTTAAGTTCCTACATATTTCTGGTCACAAAAACATTACCAAACTTCTCAGTAAAGACCCAAAACACTTTTAATACTAAGCATTGAAATAAATGTGAGCTTTGCATATATTTGAGAAAGACTAATAAAAACAAGATGATCATTTGTCCGTTTATCCAGTTCAGGACATTAGGTGACTGGAGCAAGACTCAGCCCTGGAGCGGAAGCCATCCTGTTGGAGGGCACTCACACACGCCCACACTCACCCGCCCTGCACCAACCGCACCTCTGGGGATGTGGTAGGAGTCCCAGAGGAGACTCGCCAAGTCCACAAGGACAGAAGCCCTGGCCTGGAATTGATTTTGTTCTCATCCGCATTATAAAGAAATGACGATGAGCGAAATGGCATTGTTCAGCCACCTACCTCACTATTTTCTGAGTGCTAGGCCCTGTGCTGGGTGCTGGGACACAGATCATGTTTACCCTCCTGCTGGACTCTGGATTTCTCCAGAGGACAGGATCCAGGCCTGCCACACGTCTGGGTCATTTGAGGTTAGGATTAGGGTTCAGAGGGTCAGCGTGCAAAGGACTCTCATGGCTTATGTGGTCCAACCTGCACACACAGGGAAACTGAGTCCCAGAGAGACGGGGAGCCTGAGGAAAACCAAGATCCAGGGAGACGGGGAGCCCGAGGGAAACCAAGACCCGGAAAGACGGGGAGCCCGAGGGAAACCAAAACCCAGACAGATCGGGAGCCCGGGGGAAACCAAGACCGGGAGAGACAGGGAGCCTGGCGCCAAGTGAGAGCTGGGACCCATGGGGAGGCAGACTCAGGCAGGCAGTGTCCACAGTTAGAGCTGGGGTTTGTACTGTCTAGCAGGGTCGACTTGAGTGAGGCACACCACCACCTTAAGCATCACTTGTTTCCCCCATCAGGTGTCCTGGCACCTGGCAGATGCTCAGTTAATATTAGCTAATGATATTACTCAGATATCACTCAGATAAGATGAGGAAGGACTTTCTCACAGCCACAGGTGTCCAAAGACCATCATAGCAGCAGCCAAGAAAAATGGAACATTTGAGTCCTTACATAGAGGTTTGGTGGCCTGCTGAGGGTCTCCCAGCCAAGACAGACGGCAGAGCCCTTGGTCACGGCAGAGCCTGACACCTAGCTGGCTTTGTTCACTCCACCTCTGCCCTGCGTGCCCTGCCCCGTCGCCTAGAAGGTGCATTGGTAAGGGCTTGAGTGCGGGGTAGCTGGTCAGCTTCTGGGACTTTTCCGCCCCCTGTCTAACTCTGAGAGTTTGTGATTCTTGGTGTGCGCCCTGGGCCTAGAACTCTCCAGAAGGGGTTATGTGCAAAGCGAGGCCAGCCCCTACTGGGGCAGAGGCGAGTGGGCAGGGACCCCGCCAGAGGCCTGCTCCCTTCTCAGACCCTCCAGCCGGTGTGTGCAGCCTGCCGGTCTGTCGTCTCAGTAACTGATACCAGGCAGGCAGACAAAGTTATGGCGTGTGTCTGGGAGGCTATTTTGTCTAATATGCTAAAAGGTCTTTGGAAATTCCTGGAGCCCATCTGGTCCTAGTTACACCACACTGTTGCTGTCTCTTCAGCTTGCAGACAAGGGAACACTTTTATTTCTCCTTTCGGAGCTCAGGAATGTGCCTTAAACACCAAGCAGGCAGACGCCCATTTGGTTCAAGAGTTCCTTAGTCACGTGTCACACTCATCATCCTTTTAAAGGACCACTGCTCTCTCCCCTTGCCTTTCCAGACCCCACCCTTATCCTGGGAGTGCAGTGGAGACAAAGATGCTCCCGAGGTGGGGCCCGCGTGGCTTGCGATGGGTGCTGACCTCTGTGCTTTCCTGCCCGAGGCCTGGGGACAGAAGCCTCCGAGAATGGAACACAGGCCTGGCACAGGGTAGATGTGGGTCCTTGTGGGTTTGCTGATTGGCTTTGGGGATTTGAGCAGCTCCCTTGGCTGATCCAAGTGCTGGTAGTCTGCTCTGTCTGATGGGGCTGGAGCACGTGGTAAAGGAGCTTGGGAAGGGCTCGGCCACTCCAGGGGACGTCGGTGATCAGCCCAACCACGGCTTCCTCCAGAACCCAAAGGTGAAAACGAATACAGGGGCTCACGTCTAAACCGTGTCTTGTGGATTTTGGGCTGGGCTGCTTGCACGCTTTTCTCTGGGCTAGAGTACATGTTTGTTTCTTCCCCGGAGATCTTGTCTCTTTGGGTCCCTTGGGGCTACTGCTGGCTACAACATCCGGAGGCTGGGTGTGGCCACTCCATGCTGACCTTGGCCTCCCTCTGGCCAGTTGACTCCCGGCTGCTGCCCCTGACAGTTGTTTGGGGCCAGCTGGCACCCTCTCCCTGCCTTAGGGAACTCCCCCTCCTCAGTCCCAGGCTGTAACAGTCACAGCCCTGCCCGTGTCCTGCCCAGCCCCTCTCGCTGCAGGATGAGCCTATGATTCAAGGTCAGATAATCCTAGTTCAGTTTCCTCCTTACAGGCTGCACAAGGGTGCCCCTCTCAGTCCCCTCTGAGGCTAGAAGAGGCGTGTGCTTGTGTTATGAACTGTGAGCAGAGTGGCTTGTGTGCTTTAAGGGCCAGCAATGGATTTCTCCACGTTCTTTTGCTACATTGATGGTAGGAGCACATTTTGAGACATAGCATCTGAAAGTCTGGGTCCCTGAAAACCCAAGATGAGCAGGGCTGCCAGTCAAACTGGGCTCACACACAGCATGATCAAAAAATAAGCCTTTGTAGCTCAAGCTACTGGGGCTCTGGGGTGGCTTATTTTGGTAGCATAACCTTGCCCGATACATATTCCATAGGGATGGTTTAGTGACAAAATGTGACACAATTTGATCAGAGTCTGTACTTTTTCATTTCGGGGTGGGAAGAGAGGTGACTTTATTTTCTTAGTTACCAAATTTTAGGGCACACAGAGAGAAAGCCTGAGGCATGAAAGAGTAATTAGGGGTAGGAAATAGATAAGGAAAAAAAAACCCACACATAGTGGTTAAAGAGGAAATCCTGGTGATGCCGCATGAGTGCTGCACATTTTGGCAGCTGCTGTTACACAGTAACCACAGTATATTTGTGTATTGGTTAGGAGGATTTTTTAGCAGACAGCAGTGAAGTGTCTTGGGAGTTGGTGGCCATGCCATGCCAAGTCCCTGATCTCAATCTTTGAGTCCTCAGAACTTCCCTAGTTCAATAAGTACTTGGAATAATTTATCGTTGTGATAAATTTCCTTTGCTGTTCAGCTCTGTTCACAGGAGAATTGTTGACAATCCAGTCACCCCCAAGACACATTAAGCTCGTTTTCTACTTTCCAGAGCAAACCCCAGGGGCTTTTAGAAATAATAGCTCAAGGGCAAGAGAGGAGACAAAACAACCATTACAGGCAGACACAAGAACAACAGCAACAACAAAATATCAGTTTGGGGCCATTTGTGTAGGTGCAGGTGACCTTTCCCATTCAGGGAGCACAGGACCATGCTGTGCCTTGGTCTGACAGCTGGTTTGGGGTAATTCTTCTTTAGAAACACAAAGAAGGCGTTGTGTAGACTTCATTCCTGCTTAAAATAGTTAAATTATAACTGTGCCATTGCTTAAAAGGAAAGACCAAAATTATCTAGAGAGTTCGCATATGTGGCTTAACCTAGATAAATAATGTCACTGTAACAGAAAAGAGGGTATCAGCCTAGGTGTAGCCCCGCAGCTGTCCCCAGTGCCAGCAGGGACCCTGACCCCATTCTGACCTGCTTAGAACAGCTTTCTTCCTGACTCTAAATGCCAGGACTTTCCAGAAAGTTGGCGGCAGGCTGTAGGCTCTGGGGTCAAGCGATCCAGGGCAGGTCCTAGCTAGGTGATCCCGCACAAGTGCCACCACTGCCTGGAGCTTCAGTTACCACTTCTCTGAGATGGGTATGGCGACGCCCACCTGCGGGGCCATTGGGAGGATCAAGTGGGCATGGGGATGACCCAGCACATAGTAGGTGCTCTGTGCGCAGCACTAGGACCAGGGTGGTGATTGGGTGAGTTAGTTCAGAGCGCAGTCATGAGCCCACAGCACCGTCCCTTTTGACTCTCAGCACCTCACTGAGTGCGTTTTCGCCATTGCTGGCTTCCTTGCCCACTCTTTCAGCCAGATGGGAAAGGGGTAGGGATTGGGTCTGTTCCCTTCCCGCTATCCCCAGAACAGGGCCCGTTGGCACTTAGTAGGCGCTTGGTGAATACTTGGTCATTGCTCCCATTGGGAAGGAAATTGGCCGGTGCCTGCTCGGGTTGTCCCCGCCCTCCAAACTGTGGGGAGCAGGCCAGGAACAGTTTTTGGAACCCGCTTCCCCCATCCCACTTGTGGGGAGGGTGTGCCCTCTGATCTGTGGGGCGCTACCGGCTCCTGAGCAAGTGCCCTCGTCTCCCACCCACTCCAGGCTCCTTCCTGGAGCCTTCCTTCTCAGTCTGCCTGCTTGGCACCGGCAAGGGACTCTGAGGAGGGGTTCCTGGGCCCCTCCAGCCACTGCGGGCCAACACCACAATTGTTTTTCCACCTGGAGTTTCCAAGGAACTGCTGGCAGCCAGGCTGGGGGGCTTGGGGGAGACATCAGCAAGCGTGGGGGGAACAACACTTCACTCTTTCCATCGGCAGGGGTGAGGGTGCTGGGGTCAACTGCACCTTACTGGTCAGGGTCCACTTTCCCTTGATCTTGGGTAAGTGACTTAACTTCCCTGTTCTCAGTTGCTTCATCTGTAAAATGGGAATAATATTAGTAGCTACCTCTCAGGGTGGCTGTGAGGCGTAAGTCTGTCAGTGTCCGGAAAGCACTCGGAGCTGTCCCTGGAAATGAGCGGGCCTGGGCTTATCTATCACGCTATGCATCGCTCTGGCCTGGATGATTGTCTCACTTGACACGCAGCTGTGTGACACAGGCCTGCCACCTCCCGTCTCAGAGCCTCTGTGCACCTAGTCTCACGGATGTGCCAGCCCCCGACAGAGGCTAGCACTATGGAGAAGGAGAAGCTCCCCCCTCCCTTTCTCTGCTTCTCCCTTTTTTTTTTTTTGTAGAGACAGAGTCTCACTTTGTCACCCTCGATAGAGCGCCGTGGCGTCACAGCTCACAGCAACCTCCAGCTCTTGGGCTTAGGTGATTCTCTTGCCTCAGCCCCCAAGTAGCTGGGACTACAGGCGCCCGCCACAACATCGGCTATTTTTGTTGTTGTTGTTGCAGTTTGGCCGGGGTCGGGTTTGAACCCGCCACCCTCGGTACATGGGGCCAGCGCCCTACTCACTGAGCCACAGGTGCCGCCCTGCTTCTCCTTTTTGTTTTTCCTCTAGCCTGGGACATGCCTGGAGAGGCTGGGGATGGATCTTCCTCTGGGTCTGGGAAGACCTCCCAGCTCCATCAGCCACAGAAACAGTAGACTGATGGGCCCGGGGATATTGCCACGTTCCATCCCCCAGAATAACTAACTGGGCAGGGACAGGAATAGCCTGGGTCACTCAATGGAGCTGAACAGATGTTAGGCCCAGCACAGTTGAGGTGAGGTCAGGCTGGGTTCCCTTGGGCCCAACTGTGGGAACAAGCTGTCCTGCCAGTCTGGCTGCGTAACCTTGCTGTTGTTTGGAAGAGAGAATGATCATCAGCCCCGCCCCTGGTGGCCCCACCCTCCCCCCAGCTTTTGCAGCTCCTGGGCCTGGGACAGCCCCTGGCTGACCTAGACAGTGCACTGGGTGGCCTGGGGGAGGCCTGCTCCTCCGTGGACCTCCATCCCTCACCTCCACCTGCAAACAAGGGGTCAGCTGTGGGTCTCCAGTGCGCTGCTAACTCAAGGCTCATGAGAAAAGGACAAAAGCTATGGGGGATGAGGGGATGACATCTGCTTAGCACCCGCTGGGCAGCAGGAGGCCCCTTAGGACTTTACACCCCTGATGCCATTTGGGAGATAGAACCGGATGCCACCATTTTTCAGTAGAAGGTGCCCAGGCCAGCCTGGCACATTTAGCATTCCCTATCTTCCATCCTCCCATGCTGGGAGAGGCAACTGCTGGACTGGGGCTGAGGCCGGGGAGCCCAGCGAGCCACCGGGCCCTAAGGGAAGGGAAGTGGATCTCATCCTGGGCTACCCAGACCCTGGCATGATAGGAGGCCAAGTAGGAACTGTTTACTGCACCCAGGAGAACAGCAGGGCCCAGGCTTCTAGGCAGCAGAGTGGTCAAACCAGAGCCCAGTTATAGGGCCTGATATTGTATGACACAGAGGAGAAGGAAGCTACTGAGTGTTGGCTACTAGGGCACCAAGGTCATCGCAAATCCAGGCTCGGGGCCACTGACACCTAGCTCTACCTCTGACAGGAAGGAGGCTGCTGTCTCGCCCTCCTCCATCAAGGCTGTGGCCCCAAGCAGGGGGAGGCTGGTTTCAGGGGTTGGAGACTGGGTCCTGGTTTCAAGCCCTGGCTGTGTGACCTTGGGTAGGTCCCCGCTCTGCTCTTTCTCCCCCTTTCCTCTTCTATAGTGCCACCGACACATGGGGCGGAGTTAAAACTCAGCCCTCACACACAGCAAAAGGCCCAGCGCACAGTCTGTGATCAGCGCGTCTGCTTCCTCTGCTTCCCTGTTCTGTCCAGAGGGCCGGGGAAGCAGGTATGGTGGTGTTTACTCTCACACTGGCTCCTGAGGCCTTGGAAACCTCCAGACTTGTCCTCGATTCCTTTCCCAAATGACATCTGCCCAGCGACAAAGTCTCTGCCTATGGGAACTTGGGTCTGCCCCAGGAACGTAGACCAGATGGTGGGGCGGAGAGGGACAAGGTGAAGGCTTGGCCAGGGTTCTGCCAAGGTCTTTCAGGCCTGAGGTGGAGAGTGAGCTCTGCCACAGAGTCTGGTGCCAGGGCTGACGGCCAGGGCCCAGCCAAACAGAGGTGCTGTCCACTGAGGGTTGGCAATGGGAGGTTCAGGGAAGCCGTAGGCAGTGAGCAAATATTTTCCCAAAGGATGAAAATATTTTCCTCTGAAGCCCTGGCCGCAGCCTGGATGGAGGTCCTGCTCCCAGGAGGCTAGAGGTCCAGCACATAGAGCTGGACTACTTGGAAAACATAATGAGGACAAGAGGGAAAGAAACGAGAGTAGGGTGGGATAAGGATGCATTGATCCTTGAGGAGTGACCTCCTGTAGCAGGTGGCGCTGCAGCCCCAGATGCCAGGGGATCAGGCCAAGGCCCCCACCCCAAGCCCCATCTTTCGCCTCTCCTGCCTCCCTGGCTGCTTTGCAGGCCTCTCCCAGAGTGCTCCCTAGCACCACTTCAGATGCCCTGGCCCCCCCGGCTCCTTCCCCCGCCAGGAAGCTCCAGGATGAAATGGATGTTCTTCTCTCTTTGGTGGCCCCCTGGGAGCTGGGTTGAGATCTCCAAGGAGCACCTACCCCTGTGCAGCCTGTACCTTGGAGGGCTGTGTTGGGGAAGGCCGGGGCTGGGGACAGCTTTGGCTCTTAGGCTGACCCCCTTGATAGACCTCAGAGCAGGGGACCCTTCTCTTGGCTGCAGGAAAATTGAGAGTGGAGATTAAAATATTTAAGCACATTCCCAAAATAATGTACTCAGCTTATTAATTTGCAAATCGTCCAGCTCTGATAGGAGCCAAGCCACTGGCTTCCCTTTCTCCTAGGGAGGTTCACTGGCTGTAGAACCTCAGAGTGTCTGACCCCAGAAGCTTCTAGGTGCACCCCTGAGTAAGCCAGCATCATCTGGGTTCAAAAGGAAGAAAGTATAGGTTCTAGTGCCTGAGGAGAAATTTTAGCCCAGGAAGGCTTCCTGGAGGAAGAGGCATTGAGCTAAGCCTTGGAGAACAAATAGTACATGCTATGTTGGAAAGGGTATTCTAGGCAGAAGGAACAGCATGTGCAAAGGCCCAGGGGCTTGAAAAACCTCAGTACCCTCCAAAAATGGCAGGTGGGCAGTGGAAGTCTAGGGGAGTGATGACAGGGCAGCAACTTTGGGTTTTCTGATGCCTTCTCCCTGCTCTAGGCTCTTCTTGTCTTAGCCTTCCCCTCGCCCTTCTTCAATGACACCTCCTTTCTTGGGCTGCAGGTGTAGACTTGGGGCAACCTGGGGCCCTGTCTGTCTCTGCCACTTGCTTGCTGTTTAGCTTTGAGCCAGTTAATTTTTTTTAGAGTCTCAGTTTCCCTATCCATAAAATGGGGCTGACCCTCCCTCTTCTTTTAGCAGTTGTGAGGGAGAAAAAACAGTATAAACCTGGCTGCACCCTCTTTCAGGGTCTGGAACAGAGTAGGAGCCATGAAGGGAACAAAACAGCAACATCAAAATAGTGAGTTTCTTTCTTCCCTCCTTAACCCTCCCAGTGGAACCTCTGTCCTCTGGAAACCTTTGTCCCAAGTCCAAGGAAGAGCAAAACTCCAGGAACCTTTTCTGTGTTGGCCTCCCTGTCTGATCCCAAATGAAACTTGCTTTCTTCCTGAGCCTCAGTTTCCTCATCTGTAAAATGGGCATTGGTGGGAGGAACCACAGTGAGAGTGCAAAGGACAGCACAGCCCCTTCCCCACGTCGTCCTAGGTTGTCTACACTGAGGACACAGGCTCAGAGAGGAGCAGGACAGGTTCCCCTCGCACTCCCTAGGCCTCTGTTTCCCCAACTCTACCTCTTTCCGAGCTATTCCTGGAACTTATTGGGTGAAGGGGGTTCCAAGGTGGGGCAGTGGGGCACAGAGAAGGCTGAGGGCAGGAAGGCCTTTGCCCTGGGTAGTACAACTGGCACTGAGTTGAGGCCCACCTGCCTCCCAACCCTCAGAAGGCCTTCCCGCTTGTCTGGCTCCCCAGGGAAGGTATCACTCCAGAGATAACACTGCCTCAGTCCAGCCAGCACCTTCAATGGGGGGAGGCTGGCAGTGTGGCCAGGAACCTCTGGGCAGCTGCCCAACAGGCCTTGGTGCCAGCACCCCTTCCTGACAGCCCTGCAGGACACTGGGCTATCAGGTTGGAAGCCCCAGTCCCAGTGCAGCTGACACGTGAGCAACTAGCAAGAGCAGACAGTTCCTAGCTGGGACTGTGGTAGGCAAGTCGGGAATGGGTGGGGGTGGGGGTCATTTTACCGTGCCCTCGAAACTTTCTATTCTAAAACAAATCTTGGAGAGTAACACAGTGCTTTGCCCACTGTGGCATGAAGCCTCTGGCTCTCGGGGCTCTGGTCCTGACTGTTTTATTTGTGAACCTGGTGAGGAAATGATCTGCCCATGTGGGTGTACGGATGGGGCGATAATGTTTGCAATTCTGTGCAACATAAATGTGTGCCAGAAAGTAGAAATGGCCTAGGCGTCCATCAGGGCATGGATGGGTGGACCAGGTGTGGTCTATCCACACAGGGGGATTTTATCCAGCCGTAAGAAGGAGTGAAGCATCGACATAGTGGTAATCCGTGGATAAACCTGGAAAACATTACGCTAAGTGCAAAAAGCCAAACACAAATGGCCAAATGTCATGGGACCCCACATATGTGAAAGGTCCACACAGGCAAAGCCATAGAGACAGAAAGTAGGTCAGCGGCTGCTGATGAATATGGGATTTCTTTGGGGGGGGGGTTTGATAAAAATGTCCGAAAATGGATTGTTGCAATGATTACAATATCCTGTAAGGATACTAAAAACTGCTGAATTTACACTTTAAATGGGTGAACCGTGCAGAAAGTGAGTTATACATCAAAAAGGGAGCTTAAGAAAAGATGTATACTTGGTTAATGTGAGTCTGCCAACATTAAACCGTAAAGCCTTTTGTACTAGAAACTGTCCAGGTAAAAATATGGTCTTGGAGTACTTGGTTAATGTGAGTCTGCCAACATGAAACCGTAAAGCCTTTTGTACCAGAAACTGTTCAGGTAAAAATTATGGTCTTGGAGTCAGTGTGCCTTTTTTCCTGAGTGCAAAACAGCCTCTCTGAGCCTCAATTTTCCTCATCTGTCAAATGGGGATAACAACAGTCCTCCTCCCACAGAGCACTGTGAAGACTCCGGGTGTGAAGTCCTTAGGGCCATGCTGGCTCTTCTTATTCTGGTTGATGGTTCATTGTGGTTTGCCTGCTGTGAAGCCCTGCTTGGCTCCAGCAGATTCCGCTCTGAGTTGTGGACCCTGCTGGCATGAGAGTACAGGGGGTTGTCCCGGCGTGGTATCTGGGAGACTTTGGGTTCTCCCAGCTCCAACATGCACACCTACACGCTCTTGGGCTGGCTGGTGGCCTCTGGGAGTTCAGTTTCCCATCTGTGAAATGAGAATGAAACCAGCAGACCTCCCAGCTCTTGCCCACATCACCTCCTCAGAGAAGCCTTCCCTGGCTGCTGTTTTGAAAACAGCTACCCTATAAGTCCCTCTCCTTCGTCTCTGTTTTTTATTTTTTTCACTTAGTATTTCCAGACACATCCCTGATTTGTTAGTTTGCATGTTCATTTTTATTGTCTCTCTCTTCTCATTCCAATAATCTCCATGAGGGTCTCAGATAGCACCCGGCATGTGCCTGGTGCTCAGTGAGTATCTCTGGGTATTGTCACCCGATACAGGAAGCTGGCACACTCTCACCTTGGGGGCTTGGCACTTGCTGTTCTTTCCCTAAATGTCCTGTTCCCTCCTTCTATCCAGCGCTTTGCTTAAATGTTACCTTCTCCGGGAAGCTTTATCTGAATGCCCACTTTATATTCATATCCCCCCAGTGATGATGGGCGAAGCACCCATCAGGGCCCTGATACAACTTGTCTTAATGGTCATCAGAGCCCCCACCAGCACATTCTTGCAATATGCCCTTGCTAAGTGTAAAAATTGATCGAATTGATCTTGACCCTGGTGCGCACTCTTTCAACATTCTATGTGATGATGTGGGGCCGGCACACAGAGCGTGCCCAAGCACCATAGTTGGCAAAGGGCACACACGTGATTGTTCAAGTTGTCAGCTCAACTAGCCACTTGTCTATGGTATACTCATTTTTACTTGAAAGAACAACTATGGCTATTTAGTCTTGGGTATTTGCCAGGCATTTTCTTGAAAATGAATAAAACAAGTTGTCACTCCAGGGAAAACAACTGAGAAGAATTGCTGCCTGTGCTAAGATTCCAGCTTTGACGTGAAAGCCGGATTATTAGAAAACTTGTATCAGCACCAGGAGCCGATGATTAAGGACCCCTCTGATGAGCAGGTCAGCAGCGGTACCAAGAAATGCAGTATCTAGTTACCGAATAACAAGCTATGTCAGCACACAGAAGGTGGGTGAAACAGTATTCTCCAAATGGCCAATACATGTTATAAAACCATGTTATTATGAGATCTTATCGATAAAAGAGCCGTTCAGACAAGATAGACAGATGGGTTTTCCTGCAACCAGACGTGAAAACTTTATTCTTATGATCTCAGATTCCACATCACGACTGAAGTTTAAGAAATTATCCTTTGTTCTGTTGTCATAGCAAAGAAAAATATTCGTAATTATCTGAAAAGACCATGAGAATCCTCCTCCCTTGTATGCCTACATACCTGTGTGAGGCCAAATGTTCTCTACATAGTTCAGTGGAAATCACATATAACAGACTGAACCAGGGAGCAGCTCTGAGAATCCAGCTGCCTTCAACTAAGCCAGACATTAAAGAGATTTGCAAACGTGCACAACGCCAGCACTTTGTTCGCCGGCTTCTTTTGGTTTTGAAAAAAAATGGAGCTGTTTTTCATAAAAACACATTACGTGAACATGTAATGTTTATTTTTTTTAAAGTAAATTGAACAAATAGCTTAACACTTTCTTAGTTTCTAATACAGTAAATATCGATATTCATAACCCCCATGAACTGAAGCTCTTTGAGGTCCTCGGTCATTTCCGAAAGAGTGAAGGGCAGGGTTGCCAGATACAGCGCAAGTATACGCTGTGGGATATGTGGGACGTGTTATGCTAAAAAGATTATTTGTCATTAACCTGAAATTCAAATTGAGTTGAGTTTTCTGTATTTTTATTTATGTAGTAAATCTGGCAGCCCTAGTAAAGGGGTCCTATATTCAGTGTAATTAATGGTTGAAAATAAAAATAAATCCACTAAGAATTCAGAAAGTGAGGGGGTTGCTGCTTTGTTCTGCATAATCAAGGCCCTGGTGACATCCGTGACATTGGAGAGAGGAGTGCTGGAGGAGGGCTCAGGCAGGGGTTCAGCAAGGACCAGGGCTTGGGTCTGGGACAGGTATGGGGTGGTAAGACACAGCCATGAGGGCAGGACACAATCTCTTCTCGCACTCCAACCTGCCCTGGAGCAGGAAGTCTCTGTGTCCAGGATGTGGGCCCACAGAGGCACACAGCAAGCCAGCCTCATGCACAAGGAGCAGACCCTCTTGGGCCAGACACCAAAGTCCACCCCTGACACTCCTGGTCTGTCCTCAGCAGCAGGATGAGGAGACAGGCTGGCACAGGGCCCAGAGGTGGGGGGTTGCTCAGCAGGAAACTTCCTCCCTGGCCAGGAAAAGGCAGTGATGGGGCGGGGAGGACACTGGCAGGAGGGGCAGCAGAACAAAGGCCTTTTGTGAGAGGGAAGGTTTTGGGCTGGCTCTGTCTGCACACAGGATTAGGGTCAGCAGACTAGTGCACAGGCACGGGCTGATCCAGGCTGCCTGCCCAGCACGGCGTCCCCGCTGGGATGGAGGCTTGGCTGCCAGGCATGGGTGGGCTTGCAGCCATCCGTGCTAGGGACGTGAGAGAGAACCTGACTAGTGTCTCCCTGGGGTAATAGGCGAGAGCCAGAAATGTCCTCATCCTCAGAGACCTCCCTCTCGGGACGGAACTGGTGTTTGACCAGGCAGGACACAGTTAGGGTAAGAACCGAGATGGTCTGGCGCCTCCAGGTGGGTCAGGGCAAGTGGGACAAAGTCTCCTGTCACAGGACCTGTGTGGCGGTCAGAGGGCTAGGCTTAGGCTGCAAGTGGAACCCTTCCTCATGGCTAGGAGGAGCCAGGGCCATGGCAGACTAAACCCAGGAGGTAGGAAAGGTCTGTCCCAGGACAGCCAATTAGTGGCGCTTCAGTTATACAATATTTGATTTGATAATGGACCCCACGAACAGCCAGGCTGCTTTCTGTTACCACGACGCTCCGTCAAATCTAAATAAAAGGTGGTCAGTGATAAAATACTCCTCCCTGTAGTACAGGATTACTGCAGATACTGTTCAGGTATCTAACTAACACAGGCACATGCTTCACATTAGCATATTTTGATGGCTGATGTTTTAATAAACCTGGAATTTAATCACAGAACTCCCAGCAATGCAGTCAGCCCCTCCCACATGCGGGAAAGTTCAAGTGTATGTTTGGAGAGTCTGTTCGTGCTGGTTAAGATCACTGGATCAGTGAAAGGTGCAGTAGTGTCACCTGTTCTTCACGCAGAGTTGAAGTCGTCAGAGCCTGCGCAGTGATTAGAAAGACAGAAAGCCGGAGCCCAGTTACTTCAATTCTGCCTTCTTTTTTTTTATTTTTATTTTTTTGTTTTTTGCAGTTTTTGGCTGGGGCTGGGTTTGAATCCACCACCTCCAGTATGCGGGACCGGCGCCCTACTCCTTTGAGCCACAGGCGCCGCACACTTCATTTCTGTCTTCGTTTGTGCCCACGTGGAGATTCTCTTTGGGTTTAAAATCTGAAACAGTGAAACAAATGCAAACTCCGAGTGAAATGCTTTTGCTTGGTTAGTACATGTTTTAGTTCCTCCATAAAATGTTTTCCCTTTGTGATAATGACGGAAAATAACTTTGTCATAAAGAGAACAGGGCTCTTGAAAAGCGAGCTACTCTGAGCAAGCACGGGGAGAGCTGGAATCGGGTTTGAGAAACTGAGAGTGGCTCTGCGCTCCGGGGCAGAGGAGGGAGGCAAGGCTGGGCCTGGGAGGGGTGTTTGGAAGGCAGAAGGCGCTGCTCAAGTGGGAGTGGGAGAGGCCGAGACGGGGCAGCAGAGCCTGCCAGAAACCACCAGCACTTCCAATTTCCGTACATCAGATCTTTGTTAACATGGCCCTTGGACGCTTCTGCTTGGTTGACAGCCCTCTGCCCTGGTGCTGCACATGACGGCTGTTCTGCCCACACCCCACCTCCTCCATCCTTTCTCTGAAATCATTTGTCTGACCCCGAGGGCAGGACAGGATGGAAGATGGGGCCTAAGGAAAGGGATGTGGCCTGGGTCCCTGTGGGCTGGGTTCCTCCTGGGCTTCCCCTGACCCACTCTCTCCTCCCTCCCAGCTCCTTCTCTCTGCTCCATCCAGGCTGGCTTCTCTCCTATCCCCAAGGTTCTGCCTTAGCCTCAGTGCTTTTTTCACTAAGATCCGGACATGTCACCTAATCCCTCATGTTCTTTGATCTGTTAGGAAACCCCCAGCCTGGCTCCAGTCCCAGCCTGGCTCCAGCTCCAGCGCTGCCCCAGGTGTGTTCTGGGGAACAGTCCTCATGCTCAAAAGTGCTGTCTGGGCTCCGGCGCTGCCCCAGGTGTGTTCTGGGGGACAGTCTTCATGCTTAAGAGCACTGTGTGGGCTCCGGCGCTGCCCCAGGTGTGTTATGGGGGACGGTCTTCATGCTCAAGAGCACTGTGTGGGCTCCGGCGCTGCCCTGGGTGCTGTCCTGGGGGACAGTTCTCGTATTCAGCACATTTAGCCCCAGGGATTACTGGCCCTGCAATCCCTGCTCCCCACTGCAGTCTGTGGCCCCTTCTTCTCCCAAGGGGTCCAGTCATCCAGACAGTCCTGCCTCTGTATGGCTCTGTCGGGTTGCCACCCTTCCCGGACCCCGGCCCTGCGCTGGGCTGGCTGCTCCCTCCACTCTCCACACCACTCTGAGCCCCTCCCTGGACGCCACTCCCACTGCAGCCCTGCATTTGTCAATCACACAGCTCCCACCCATGAGCTAGGCTCTGAGAGGACCCACAGATCAGATGAAGACCTCATCCCCTTCCCTAGGGCCTTTCCATGAACTGGGGAGCGGAGACCCCCTCCTCATTATCCCCTCATTCCTCTCCCTCCCTCCAGCCCTCCCTTCCTCCATACTCACACCCATCCAGCCTTTCAGCCCTCCTTCGACCTTCCTTCCTCCCTCTATCCCCCCTCCATCTCTCCCCCTTCTTTCCCTCATCCATCTCTTTTTCCTTCCATCCCTTCCCCCCATCTGTCCTTCTATTCTCCATCCATCCTTTTATCCCTCCCTTCCATCCATTATTCATTCATTTTGCCCCGCTTTGTGCCAGGCCCTAGTTGGACATGGGGCTGACCCAGATGTGGTCCCTGCCCTTGAGCAGCTCAGTTTAGCAGAAGACGGAACACAGAAATACATGCAATGGAGGAAGCCCTGGGCAGGGAGCAATGCCCAGCCTGGGTTCTGGAGGGTGAATAGGAGTTTACCAGGAGAAAGAGTGAGGACAGGGCATTGAGACAAAGGGAACAGTATCTGCAAAGGCACAGACGTGGGAATGGTGTGGGCTGGCTGGAGGGGCAGATGTGTGGGAGATAAAGTGGGGGTGGGCCAGCCGAGCCTGCTCCCAGGGGCCTTAAAGGCCAGGCTGATGCGTTCAGATGCCATCTTGAAGACAGTGGGAGCCAAGGAGGGCTTCTAAGCAGGGGGATAGCATGGGCAGGTCCATGCTTCCAAAGAGCCTTCCTGCAGCCAGGAAGCAGGTACAGATTGCAGAACAGTTTGGGATGTTGGGAGGGCACACTCCTGTCTGAGCATCCAGGTCCACACTTGGTCAAGTTTTCATTCAGTGTCTGCTTGTTGCCTGAGAGTCCAGGATTGAAGTCCTGACTCCTGTCACTTAAGCTCTCTGCCTTAATTTCCTCAGTTATAAAATGGGAAGGTAACCCCCCCACCCCAGCTAAGAGCTCACAAACTCCATTGCCTCCAGGGGCCAGGGAGGGTGGGGAATGAGTCTAAGACGTCGGCTGGTATCTGGCCCTCAGCTCCGCCTCCGGGAGGTGCAGGAAGGACGGGGGCTGCAGACAGACATAGAGCCCAGACAGGTCCTGTCTAAGGGGCCACCACGAGGCTTTTCAAGAGAAGTCAGAAATATAGGTTCTTGAACTGTCCTGATTTTTAAATATTCTGGGCAAACACAATGCAGTTGTGGCCCAGATCTGGGTTGTTGGGAAGGGGCACTGAGATGGTGTGTATGGGTAATGCCCACAGACTCGGCCCCTCCCACTCTCCCGACCCTCCCACACCCTGCTCTTCCGAAGCCCCAGGCTTTCTGCAGCTAGTCTCCCCCAAATCCCAGGGTCTGAGCTACCCGATGAGGGGACAGTGGTTTGAAGTCATTTCTCTGTGCAGAAAATAGCAAAAAGAATTGAAAGAAGGGGTTTGAACAATTATTTGTCCCCTCTGTTCATAGCAGCATAACTCACAACATCCTCAAAGTGGCAGCAACCCAAGTGTCTGTTGACAGATGAAGGTGATGCCGGAATGTCAGGCTCTTGGTCTCGGCGATTCAAAGAAGGAATCGACGGACCACAAGAGGAGTGGTAAGTCAGAATTTATTTACAAGAAAGGAAAATTAGAAGTATAAGAAAAACCAGACCTCCAGGCAAAGAGGACTCAGGAAAGGAACAAGCTCTCTTGTTCCCTCTCTGAGGTCCCACCGAGGTCTGCTTGGAGAGGAACAAGCTCTCCTGTTCTCTCTCTGACGTCCTGCGGAGGTCTGCTTGGAGAGGAACAAGCCCTCCTGTTCTCTCTCTGACGTTCTGCGGAGGTCTGCTTGGAGCTCTCTGCTCAGGGGTTTATATAGTCCCAGGGAGTTGTTTTGA
>CAUYRH010181252.1:0-82177 GCA_963574655.1 Perodicticus potto | reverse complement strand
CTGCTACCTTCCTATTCAGTGACCTTTCTGCTATCTTTATGCTCTACCATCACCATACCCACTTCTTTTCTTTACCAAATAATACATGCACCAAATTCTCACTTTCAAACATCTTTCTCGCTACCAACTTCTGTAGTTCAGATCATTTCCCCTCTAGTACTCTTCATCTACTCCTCACCATCAATACTCTGACCCTTCTAAGACAGCTTTCCGTCCATCTTCAGTCCTCTTCCGTTCCTTTCTTTCCCTGTATTGTGCTGACAAATTCTAACCCTGGTTAAATTGAAGTGTTTTGCTATATGCCTGTACCTGAGAACTAATGGTTACTAGAGGAAAACACACAACCATGCTGACAGTTCTCATTTGTAATTTGACGGCAAACAGTGGGCTCTCAATATTGTTCATTAGTCCTGGTACATTTCACTTGTTAATCCATTTGGTGATTTTCTTTACAACGTTCCTCTCCTAAAACTCCCAACCTTCTCCCTTGTGCTCATTCTCAATTCATTGAGAACCTTATAATCCCTTCACCAAATCTCCCAGTCTGCCTGCTGCTATGTCCAGGTACTCTGCTTTTCCTCCTATTTAAATGCATGAACAATTTATGCTCCTTTTCGGGGCCTATTTATTTCCTCTTACCACCTAAAGGTAATTGCCCCTGCAAGTCTATCTTTAATATTCTCTTCTTGATCATTCTCGTTAGCATATAAACATGCTGAAACATGGCCTGCATTTTTAAAAATGTAAACAGAAGCCTACCTTTCCTTTATCACCTATTAACGTAAGCTATTTTCCCAGTTTTTAAATTTCCTTTTGTAGGAAAACATCTTGAAGGAGGCATATGTATTCGCCGCTTTAATTTCTTCTCCCATTCCCTTTTGAACGGTTCTATTTTGGATATCCATTACTCTATGAAAATTGCTCTTTCCAAGTTCACCAATCATCTCCTTATCTACCAAGTCCAGTAACTGATTTTTACTCCATATTCTTTTTTCTTTTTCTTTCTTTTTTTTTTTGCATTTTTTGGCAGGGGATGGGTTTGAACCTGCCACAGGTGCTGCCCTTTTCTCCATATTCTTAGTCCCTCATGAGATTTTAATAAAATGAATCAAAATGTCTTTGTATGGCCGGGCGTTGTGGCAGGGCCTGTAGTCTGAGCTACTCGGGAGGCTGAGGCAAGAGAATTGCTTAAGCCCAGGAGTTGGAGGTTGCTGTGAGCTGTGACGCCATGGCACTCTACCAAGGGCAATAAAGTGAGACTTGGTCTCTACAAAAAAAAAAAAAAATGTGTTTGTAAAAAGGTGTTATGCTTTTTCTTTAGAATTCCGGGACATCTCTTTCCTGATTTTCTGCTCCACTGAACATTCCTTCTTGGTCCTCTTTGTTGCTGCCTTTTCCTGTCCCCAGAATCAGTCCTAGAAATCTTTTCTATCTACTCGCACTCTGTCTCAAGGGCTGTTGTTTTAAATTCTATCTCTATGTTGCCAGCTCCCAAGTATATATTTCTAGCTCAGAAGTATTCTCTTCACTCCACACTCATGCTCATGCTTAATTATCTATATGACTGTTCTATTGATATCTCATTCTCTATACAACTTTTCTATTTTTTTAATTTTAAAATATTAAGGGGGTACAATTGTTTTTGTTACATAAATGCTTTTTATAATGCTTAAGTTGAGGCTTTTACTGTATTCTTCACCAGGCTACAGTAGTTCAGTGTACCCAGTAGGTAGGTTTTTACTTCCCCTCTTCCTGATTTCCAGTGACCTTTGCATTTCCAACTTTTCTGTCGATACCTCAGATTTAAAATGTCTACAACTAAATTCTGATTTCTTCACCATAAACCTTATCCTTCATTATCTTGTATTAGTATATAGCAATACCATTTTCCTAGGTACTTTGGCAAAAATTTTAGGTTCTGTCTTGGACTCTTTGTTTTCTCATAATCCACATCCAAAACATGAAGAAATCTTGTTGGTTCTACTGTCCTGAATCTGACCACTTCTCAGTCCTCAAATACTACCTTCTAGTCCAGGGATTACTGCAGTAACCTAATGGTCTCCCTGCTTACATGTTTGCCGCTCTCTTCAATCTGTTTTCTAGACAGAATCTGAAATCATTTTACCATCCTGCTCAAAGTCCTCTAGTAACTTCCCATCTACTAGAAAACACTAAGCCTCGACCGTGGTTTAAAGGGCTTTACGTAATTAATCCTGGAGATCTCCAACCCCACCTCTCATTCTTTCTCCTTTCAAATTGCCGTGCCTTTCCATGCTACCTACTTAGGGTGTTGGTGCTTGTTCCTCTGAAACAATCTTGCAAACGTGCCCCTGGCTCATCCGTCACTTCATCACTTTTCTGTTCTAAAACCTTCCCTGACTATCTTATCTAAAAAGCACCTCCAATTATCTAATGACTTATGTTTCTTTTTTATAGTAATTATCACCACCTGACATTTTAATATTTGACTGTTTGGATACTACCATTCTACTTACTTCTATACACCTCCCAAAACACACACAAGAATACTTGCTCCAAGAAGGCATCCATTTTGTTTCTCACTGAATCTTCACTGCCTAAAACATTGTGTAGTACTCAACAATATTTATTGAAAGAATAATGAATGAACATCTTGATACCTTATATAAGCAGTATGGTGCACATTATTATTTCCATCTGATTGATGTTTTAATGTACCTCAGGTGATTGTTATGTAATATAAACAATGATATCTTTGCACAGATGTTTGTAAAAATTTTTCCATTAAAATGGGATTTTGTACCAAAGGAATTATCTGAACGATTCAGATGTTTGCTTTGAAATAGAGTGCTATTAAATGTAGGTTACCAGCAGTCACTATTGCAGTTCATAGAAAATTGAAACGCAACTCTCAATAAACTTATAAAACAAATACTGTAACTTTTTAGGGACAGGAGTGATGGTATACAACACATACACACAGCTGACTCTTTTTTCCCTCCAAGTGATTGGGTTTTTCGTAGGATGTGGTGTTTTAACAGTTGCATTCTAATGGGGGCGGGGGGAGGGTGAGAGACTGACTCTACAGTTTTTGCATGTTTTACTGCAAACAGATGTGGAATCGTTCCTGACCCCCACCTCATTGGAATGCTACTATTTTAATGTACAACTTGGTATTTCATAAGATTTTCCCCCCATTGGTTGAGATTTGATATAATAATACTTAAAAATAATTGCTTCTGGATTGTAGAAGAAGCTATGCAATACAGCCTGAGTTTAGTTTTTCCCTTCATTTTGTCTATTTCCTTATATACAAGACTATTTAAAATAGAATGTGGTTCCTAGATAGGTCAGTACTTGGATCACTGAGGTTTTATCTTTCAATGTAATTTAATTTTATAATACTTGTACTACGAGTAATAAGAAGTCTGTTCTTTACTTTATGCTTGATTAGGTCATCCAGCTACAGGAATGGATGATTAAAATCATCAACGATGATACAGCTATATGTGTAGAAGGAAAACTGGTGTAAGTATAACATTTCAATATTCTTTAAATAAAACTTAAACAGATAATGTATATAAGAGCTTAGAAGGTGATGCAGGAAAAACAGCATCTTCCTAAAAACAAAGACTGTCTAATGAGGAAATTAATTGAAGACAAAAAAGTAAAATGACCATGCAGGTCCTAGCCATGCTACTTGTTAGTAGCTTTCTTGTTTTTGCCTGTTTACTCAAGTTATTTTTAAAATAGTGACAGCTCAAATTTGTATAGTGCTTTATTATTTTCTGAAGTGCTGCGGTGCTAAGTGGACTGGTATCTGCTTAATTACATAAGATCAGTTAATATTTGCTATCTACATTTCAGTCCAGATTCTCACATGTAAATTAGGATGACAAGATATAAATTACTGAACCAGAAAAGGAGTAAAAATTATTTAAAACTTTGCCACACAGCTACACATTAAGTAATCTTTGGCACTTTCTGGTTCTTCCTAAAGTGTCAGCATCATCAAATGAGCTTTGTCTGATTCAGCCACTCTGTTAGCACCATGTCCTAGTTCAAGACCAATTTCTTAGAGCTAATAAAACGTTAAGATATCACTGTTTAAGGTACTTATATTTGAGGTATTTATATAAGTTGAGTATATAAAATTTGCACTGTCTATGCTGTGTCTGTCACTTTGCCCCCATTTCCTTAATGTACAAGAGGCAGCGTGGATTGCTTTGTTGGAATCCCACTTCTGCTCTTTACTGCTACTTCATTTCTTCTTCCGTGCAGTGTGGATAATTGTATTACCTGCCTTACTGTGTTGAGTTGAGAATCAAATGTAAGACTGGAGAACAGTGCTTTTAGAGTGTTATTAGCAAAATGAATGGAAAAGAAGTGATACCATATTAAAATATAACATGAGTTTGATCCTACTTAACCAAATTAAAAGAACTTAACTTTCTTATTTATTATACTAGTGATTAGTAATAGTTAACTGATGAATAGGAAAATGCTCAACACTTACGACATACGTCTTCATATTTTGCTCTATTTTATATATATGTTTAGCTTAATTTAAAGAAATATGAAGAATAGGTTGATACTATAGTTTGTTTTTTCCCAACTGGAAATTCTTGTTAGTAGTTTCCAAAATAAAAGATAAATACATTTGGCTGTATAGTGAAGGTAAAACAAAAAAATCAGGGTGGCACCTGTGGTTCAGTGAGTAGGGTGCCGGCCCCATGTACCAAGGGTGGAAGGTTCGAACCTAGCCCTGGCCAAACTGCAACAAAAAATAGCCAGGTGTTGTGGTGGGAGCCTGTAGTCCCAGCTGCTTGGAAGGCTGAGGCAAGAGAATCGCCTAAGCCCAAGAGCTGGAGGTTGCTATGAGCTGTGAAGCCACAGCACTCTACCGAGGACAACAGAGTGAGACTCTGTCTCTTAAAAAAAAAATCAGATTAGGTGGTTTCAATCTACATTTCTACACAGTGGTTAATATAATGTAGACCCTAAGGGAGAGGTATAGGGAAATCATTATTTAGAAGCTTAGTTAAGCTGAAGTTGCAAGGATTGCCAGCACCAGATATTTCGAGAAGGCCTCGTCTTCCTTGATAATATATTTTATATTAGGGATATGGTTCGGCCACAGTACAGTTTCTTGGCACATACTCTGAGGCTTACAGTAGCTAAGCATTTCTGAGTTCTGCTCTATTCTTTAGTCCCCAAATGTTTTATAATTAGATTTATAACATTGTTCCTGTTGTTGTAGCTAGAGTGCAAAATTACTGCTTTCTGTTATAATTTTGCATATACCTATATGTGCATTGTGACTGCAGGTAAAATGTGAATATTTCTGCCTTATGAAAGTTTTTTTTTCTTTTGTGGCTAGAGACGTCACTAACATATATTGGCACAGTAATGTAATTATAGAGCGGATTGAGCACAACAAAGTTAGGACTAAAACAGGCAACATTTATATGTTAAAAGGAATGATAGACCAGGTTTCCATGAAAGAAGCAGGTAAGTGACTGTCATTAATTGATGAATTACTTTAATAAGGGAAGCAATTAACAATGATATTAACAATAATACATATTTTTGACCTTTTAATTAGGTTTTTT
The DNA here is from genome assembly GCA_963574655.1 of Perodicticus potto. Taxonomy (NCBI): domain Eukaryota; kingdom Metazoa; phylum Chordata; class Mammalia; order Primates; family Lorisidae; genus Perodicticus; species Perodicticus potto. Next base: position 76,586 of record CAUYRH010181252.1, on the reverse strand, counting down.
AAAATTAGGAATAAATGAAGCCTCCTAATTAAAACAGAATTGATAACATTATGTAAAATTTACACAGAATTGATGATTTTTTTCTGATTTAATAACTTGATGACAATTTAAATATGTTGTGTGTTCAGTGATTTTTGTTTTTCTATTTGTTTGTTTTTGAGATAGAGCCTCAAGCTGTCACCCTGGGTAGTGTGCCCTGGCACCACAGCTCACAGCTACCTCGAACTCCTGGGCTCAAGCGACTCTCCTGCCTCCGCCTCCCAAGTAGCTGGGATTACAGGTGCCTGCCACAACACCCGGCTACTCTTTGATTGCAGCCGACGTTGTTTGGAGGGCCCTGACTGGATTCGAACGCGCCAGCTCAGGTGTATGTGGCTGGCGCCTTAGCTACTTGAGCCACAGGCGCCAATCCTTTAGTGATTTTTTTTTTTTTTTAATTAAAGTTAAATACTACTTATTGCTGGGTGTGGTGACTCACACCTATAATTGTAGCTCTCCAAAAGGCTAAGGCAGCAGGATCACTTGAGTTTAGGAATTCCAGACCAGAATGAGCTACATAGTGAGACCCATCTCTACTAGAAGTAGAAAAAATTAGCTGGCCATCATGCAGGCACCTGTAGTCCCAGCTTCTCAGAAGGCTGAGGTACGGCTCAGCGCCTGTGGCTCAACGGGCTAAGGCGCCAGCCACGTACACCTGAGCTGGCGGGCTCAAATCCAGCCCCAGCCGCCAAACAACAATGACGGCTGCAACCAAGAAATGGCCAGGCATTGTGGTGGGTACCTGTAGTCCCAGCTACTTGGGAGGCGGAGGCAGGAGACTCGCTTGAGCCTAGGAATTGGAGGTTGCTGTGAGCTGTGATGCCACAGCACTCTATCCAGGGTGACAGCTTGGGGCTCTGTCTCAAAAAAAAAAAGAAGGCTGCGGTAGGAGGATCATTTAATCCCAGGAGTTTGAGGTTGCTGTGAGCTATGATGACACCATGGCACTCTACCTAGGGCAGAAGAGTGAACTCTTATCTCAAAAAAAAAAAAAATTAATAAACAAAACCCTTATTTATAAGGAATTGCATTTATAAGAATATAATTTAACTCCCTCATTCCTCTCTTTGTTGGACTCGCCTAGCATCACCTCAGTCTTGGTATAATATCATTTTCTGCCTATGCCTTGTACTAAACTCAGTGTAGCTGGAGAAAAATAGAATTTAAACGTATTATTACTAACAATAAATTAGAATCCTTTTGTGGTCCCTTGGTGTATGCTTGGCATTCTACCATATTCCCTTAATCATTTACTCTCTTCTCCTTCCTGATGACTGTTTTCACATTTTTTGAAATCTCCTTGACCCTTTCTCAGGTGAGATAGCAGGGGAGAGAGGGTGCCCCTGAGCCCTGGGAACAATCAGAAGACGGTTTTGGCACCACGTCTATTTCCTCTCATCTGTGCCTGCTGTTATTATGGATGAACTGTCCGTGTTCTGTCTGAGTCAGCCTCCCCATTTGTATGCTAGCCCCCATTTTCCCTGTTTTACTCAAGGACATTGTTCCAGTAATTCTTCCTTCTCCTTAAAAGAACTCCCCTTTTAACCACACTTCTTTCGGCCACAATTGCTCTCGTCTACAACAAAACCAGTCCACACGATCTGTCTATACTTACTATTACATATCTAATTACCCTTGAATTCTCTTCCATTTTTTTCTTGAACTCTCATGCCTTAACCCCCAATTCTTCTCCAAAACAATCCATATTAAAGTTACCAATCCATATCAAAGTTACCCCTCTTAATCATGCCTTAACCCCCAATTCTTCTCCAAAACAATCCATATCAAAGTTACCAATGGCCTCTGTATTGCTAAATCCTGTATATACTTAGCAGAATGAATCACATTTACCTTCCTGAAATGCTTTTAGTTTTCATGCTGCCTCACTGCCTTGCTTGTTCCATCTTAGTTTCTTTATATATTTTTCTCCTTTTCTACCTTCAAATAATGAGTTAGCTGGTGAGGGGGTCTCTCTAGACTCAGTGCTGTGCTGATTTTTTTTTAGTCTGTGTATGATGACAATAATTTTATATCCCAAACTGAAATCTCTCCTCTTCTAAGTACCCAAATCATTTTCTTTGTGCCCAGATGACATCTCCACTAGGATATCTGTAGGCATCTCAAACTTAGTATGTCTAAAACCTTCTTTTCTCCCTTAAATTTGCACAGCCTGTAGTTTTCACCATTTTTCCAGGCATCTAGTGGTGACCAGAACTCTGAGAGGCATCCTTAAATCCTTCGTTTCTCTCATATCCACGTAGAGCATGTCCGTACATCCTATTGGTGCATCTCCAAGTTTACCTAACAACAGCAAACATTGTAACCTAATTCTTTGTACCCTGAAATTAACCTGAAATAATAATAAAAAAAAATAAAAATAAAACTTGGAACTCTGCTATATCACTGTGGTCCAGACTTCCCTCATCTTTTGTCTGGATGGTTATAGTGGGTTCTTAACTGGTCTCACTCACTCTTCTCTTGCTTTTCTGTAAACTCTTTTCAAAATGCCAGATCTACAGTCCTATTAATAAAGTAAGTCAGATTCTGTCACTCTTGTTGGAATCTTTCCATAGCTTTCTGTCTTGCCCAAATTAAATAGCCAGATCCATAAAATGACCCAAGGCCTTCTATCAATTTTCCATGCTCCCCACTACCTCTGTTACCAATCTGAGTAGCTTCCTGATACTAACTCTTCCATGTCCCACTTCAACTACACCAATGTCCCCATTGTTTCCCAAACTGAGCAAAGATACTCTTATTTTAGCATTTTGCCTTCTAATCTCTCTGCTTCCAACCCTGTATTGTCACATGGCTCACCCCTCATGTCTTTCAGGACTTTGTTCAAATGTCTCTAACTCAGTGAAGACTTCCCTGACTATCGTTTTAAAATTGCCATCCACTCTACTCCCCCATGAACACACTGATATCCTTGTCCATTTCCCTGGCATAACTATCTAACAAGCAAGATATTTTACTTATTGGTTAGTTTTCTCTGTCACTTCAGAAGCCACATTCCATGAGGGCAGGGATTTCATCTGCTTTGTTAACTGCTGATGAGTATCTATAACAGTGTATGTATAAGCAATAAGTACACATCTCATGAATGATTTAATGAATTAATGATGTCTCTTTAAAATTCTAAGCTTTTAAATAATTTTTTTGTTCATCCTTAAATAGGATATCCAAATTATCTCATAAGGAAATTTATGTTTGGATTTCCAGAAAATTGGAAAGAGCACATTGATAATTTTCTAGAACAATTAAGGTAGGGTATTGTTTTAACAATTTTAAAAGTTAACTTTATTGAGGTATAATTTACATTTAATAAAATGCACCTATTTTAGGTATTAAATTATATATACTCATGTAGCCAATGTAACATGGTTTGAGTTGGGGGGAGGTTATTTGGGTTTTTTTGGAATGCCAATTTGAAGTCGTCTTTGATCTTTGAAGAATTTTAGAAGCAAATACACTTTCCTAGAATTTCTGTTATTATGAGTAAATCTAAAAGGAAAACGAAACTTCTGACATATTTCAAGGAGTTATCCTCAGTTCCCTACCCTTCAAAATAGAGTTAAATAGTCTGAAGTTCTTGGTCCTTTTGTTTTACATTTGTTCTTTCAGTAGTTATTGAGTGTCAGCTACTTAATAGTCACTGCGGTTGACACTGAGAAAACAAACAAGAATTTGACTGATGCTCCTGAGGAGCTCACAGGGGAGACAGAGTTTAAGGTTAATCAAAGTACAGGGTCATATGGGACTTGTAACAGGGACTACCCGTTTTTTCTGTGAAGGACTGACAGTATTCTATTCTTATGGGCATGTTGCTTCAATTGCATCTCTTCAACTCTGCTTTTGTAGCAGAAAAGCAGCCATAGATATGTGTAAATGAGCATGGCTGTGTTTCAGAAAACTTTACTTACAAAAACAGGCAACTGGCAGTTGTCCCTAGTTTCCTAATAGCAAATTAAGTAGGAATTATAAGAACATAGAGTAGGAAGTACGTAGGAGGTTCTGTTTGAGTCCATTGACTTAAGACATTATACTTGAGTTCTTTGTGGGGTAGGAAGTGGAAGCAATGAAGGATTAATAAGTTTAAAGGTACTCTTTGCTGAGGCAGAAAGAGCTTTACCTGAGGAGGTTTTCTTTGTTTATTTGTGGGGGCATTTTGTTTCTTTTTTTCATTGTTTGTTTGTTTTTTGAGAACCAATATGAAGGGTTCTAATTATTTTTAGAGCTGATGAAATGAACAGAAAAAAAAGGCCAGCCAAAAACAGAAAACTGGAAGATGTGTCTGTAATATACAAAAATCAAAGAAAAATAATGCAGGAAAAAAAACAAACAGATGTTCTCCAAAAGGCCAGCACTACTTATGATGTTGATGGCGATAACTTGGGTATGTTTGATATTTATTTCTGTTGATATAGTGGTAAATTCTTACATGAGTTCTACAATGTTTATTGTTTATAACGCACATAGTATTTTGTTTTTTTGACCTATACCACCCTAAAATTCATGCTCTTTCCCTACTAAATGAGAAGTAACCTTAGTGAAGAGTGCTCACGCTCAGCATTTAGCTTACTTCATTAAGTATCACCTTTTCGTTAATCAGAAGACCAAAGAACACTAATAAATATGTCACCGGAAAATGATTTTTATTTTCCTAGACTCAAGGTATTTAGGCTACCAGCCTACCGCAAACCTATAGTAAAGACTCATGTAAGGGTATTCATAAAGTTCATGTGCAATTTAAAATAATTGTCTATTTAGGCTCAGTGCCCATAGCACAGTGCTTAAAGCGCTGGCAACATGCACCGAGGCTGGGAGGTTCGAACCCGGCCTGGGCTAGCTGCACAACAATGATAATTGCAACAACAAAATAAAATAGCCGGGTGTTGTGGCGGGTGCATGTAGCGCCGGCTACCAGGGAGGCTGAGGCAAGAGAATCGCTTAAACCCAGGAATTTGAGGTTGCTGTGAGCTGTAATGGCATGACACTCTACCAAGGGCAACATAATGAGACTCTGTCTCAAAAAATATATATATAGGCTCAGCACCTGTGGCTCAAGTGGCTAAGGCGCCAGCCACATACACCTGAGCTAGTGGGTTTGAATCTAGCCCGGGCCTGCCAAACAATGACAGCTGCAACCAAAAAATAACCGGGTGTTGTGGCGAGTGCCTGTAGTCTCAGCTACTTGGGAGGCGGAGGCAGGAGAATTACTTGAGCCCAAGAGTTGGAGTTTGCTGTGAGCTGTGATGCCACAGCACTCTACCCAGGCGGACGACAGCTTGAAGCTCTGTCTTTTTTTTTTTTTGAGACAGAGTCTCACTCTATCCCCCTCCGTAGAGTATTGTGGAGTCACAGCTCACAGCAACCTCCAGCTCTTAGGCTTAAGCGATTCTCTTGCCTCAGCCTCCGCCACAGGCGCCCGCCACAGCACCCGGCTAATTTTCGATGCAGTTCGGCCAGGGACGGGTTTGAACCCGCAGCCCTCGGTATATGGGGCTGGCGCCCTACTCACTGAGCCACAGGCGCCGCCCTTGAAGCTCTGTCTTATAAAAAAAAAAAACCCACAGCCACTAAACTTTCTTTCTTTTTTTTTTTTGAGATAAGAGTCTCACTGTGTTGCCCTGGGTAGAGCACTGTGGTGTCACAGCTCGCAGCAACCTCAAACTCTTGGGCTTAAGTGATTCTATTGCCTCCGCCTCTCAAGTAGCTGGGACCACAGGCACCTGCCATAACACCCGGCTATTTTTTGGTTGTTTAACTGGCCCAGGCTGGGCTAGAACCCAGCCTAGACTTGGTGTATGCGGCTGGCTCCCTATGCACTGAGTTATGGGCGCTGAGCCACACAGCCACTAAACTCAGCGTATATAACAGTTTCAACAAATGTGGGCCTTAGGTTCAGATTTCTCTTTTCTTCTAGCCCCTAGCCCACTTGTTTTCGCAGTATGCTCTTAATTGAGGATTTTTGTTTTGATAGGAACTACTTCAACCAAAGCACTTGCATTGTTTATGTTTTCCAAATTTGGTTTTGCCTAAGAGTTCACTGAAAAGAGTTTCCATTGCTTCAAAGATCTTCACAAATTACTGTACTAATCCACATGACTAGGCATTAAGGTACTCCCAACTTTGAATCTGAAACATCAGTGTGGTATTTTAGTTGAATAGCTCATACTAGAGTCACACACAGCTCATCTGCCTTTCCTATAGAGCTTTTATTTCTGGCAGGATAAAATGTGTAGCCATCTTAGGAAAGCCGGCCACGAACAGCGTTTAAAAGCTTCATTCTCCCTTTCCTTTTTTTCCCACCTTGACCTCTTAGGTTGGAAGTTGTAGTTGTATTTGGCCCTAGGACATTGCCCAAGTGCTCTGTTAGGTAAGAGAATGCAGTATTCTAATTGTAGGAGATTGGATCACAGTCGCAAAGCAGCCAAGTTATTTAACTACCAACATTGCAGGCCTAGAATATATTAAGCTTTTTTTCTCAGTCACTACTATAATAGCTCTTCTTTTTCTTAGTTTTACATATGCTTCCTAATAAAATTTTCAATAAAGAGACTAAAAGGAAGGCTAAAAATTATAAACTAGTGGAAGTAAGTCAGAATACCTTTATACTAGCAAAAGGTGAGGAGAGCCCACTGAAATGATAACAATTCCTACTTACCTTTCAACTTCCTTTCTTAGTAGATTTTAGGAATTTAGGGGAAGAAACCTAGGATTTAGACAAAAGACATAATGTTGCTTCTTAAAGTAGGAAATGGCTCAACTACACAGCTGTAAGAGTGATTTATTTTTTCTTTTCCTTTTTTTTGAAGATAGAATCTTCTGGCTAGGACATAGTAGTGTCATCATAGCTCACTGCAACCCTCAACTCCTGGGCTTAACTGATCTTTCTGCCAAGTAGCTGGAACTACAGGTTTATACCACCATGCCTGGCTAATTTTACTATTTTGGGGGAGAAGTGGGGTCTTGGACTTGTGCAGGCTGGTTTTGAACTCTTTCTTTCTGTTTTCTTTTCTTTTTTTTTGAGACAAATCTCCCTCTGTTGCCCAGGCTAAAGTGCCATGGTGTCTGCCTAGCTCATAGCAACTGTAGACTCCTGGGTTTAAATGATCCTCCTGCGTCAGCCTCCTACTTAGCTGGGACAACAGGTGCCTGCTACAATGCCCTGATGGGGTCTTATTCTTTCTCAGGCTGCTCCTGATCTCCTGAGCTCAAGGGACTCTCCTGCCTTGGCTCTCAGAGTGCTAGGATTATAGGTGTGAACCACTGCTTTTGGCCCAGAGTGATTTTTATCAGTTATTTTCCATCTTTTCTTACAGAGATGGCCATGCTAGCTCTTGTTGGAGATAGCCATTCTTTTTTCTTATATTCTGTTTAATTATTTGGTGTAACTTATGGATACCTATCCAACAGAAGAGAGTGTATGGTACTTGTATAAGGCACATTTCATCCAATGTGCCAGTGCTTTGCCTTTTGAACACTTAACTATAATTTTAGACTGCCGTGAGAGTCTTCACTTTTGAAGTACCTTTATTGTGTGTGGCTTTGATGTTAATCTTTTCCATTTCTTGTTTTTTACAAAATTTCCCCTCAGAGAGTACTCCTTCAAAGTATGATATAGGCTGAGTTACAAAGAAAAATAATAAAAAAGAAGTACTCTTTACATTCATTTGTATTGAAAACTTTAACAAAAGTTCATTTCTTGGTCTTTTGATGTGATGATTTCTTGACTAAGGTGGGAAATCTTTTTGATAACTCTCCTAGTTCCTTATTTTTTCTTCTCACCCATTTCTCACTAACATGCAGGAAGCCTGTCTAGCAGTCCAGAGGAGATGTCTGGAGCTGAAGAGGGGAGGGAGACATCCTCAGGCATTGAAGTGGAGGCCTCAGACCTGAGTTTGAGCTTGACTGGGGACGATGGTGGCCCTAACCGCACCAGCACAGAAAGTCGAGGCACAGACACAGAGAGCTCAGGTGAAGACAAGGACTCAGACAGCATGGAGGACACTGGGCATTACTCTATTAATGATGAAAACCGAGTCCATGACCACTCAGAGGAAGAGGAAGAAGAGGAGGAAGAAGAGCAGCCTCGACGCCATGTACAGCGCAAACGGGCCAACCGTGACCAGGACTCATCAGATGATGAGCGGGCTCTAGAGGACTGGGTGTCCTCAGAAACATCAGCCCTACCCCGACCTCGCTGGCAAGCCCTTCCTGCCCTTCGGGAGCGGGAGCTGGGTTCAAGTGCCCGCTTTGTATATGAGGCTTGTGGGGCAAGAGTCTTTGTGCAGCGTTTCCGCCTGCAGCATGGGCTTGAGGGCCATACTGGTTGTGTCAATACCCTGCACTTTAACCAGCGCGGCACCTGGCTGGCCAGTGGCAGTGATGACCTGAAGGTGGTGGTGTGGGATTGGGTGCGGCGACAGCCAGTACTGGACTTTGAGAGTGGCCACAAAAGTAATGTCTTCCAGGTGAGACAAGGGAGCATAATAGTAACAGAGAAAATTGGGCATGAGTTAGACAAATTGAGGTGCTAGCTGGAGTGGGAGCTGGAAGTGAGTTTTAGGAATTAGATATCATCACTTGCCTCTGTCTTGATTCCCATAATGACTTCAATATGCTGAAAGATCCTATGGCAACCATTTGTGTCCTTGACCATATGGACTGCTGGTAGGGTGCTTGGAACTCATCAGGAAGGCATTAAATGTGTGCTAATAGTATAAGATAAGAGCATAAGCTCTTGAACCAAACTACCTGGGTTCAAATCCTGTCCCGTCCACTTACTATGTTTGTGATCTTGGGCAAGTTTATTTTACCTTTGTCTGTAAAATAGGACTAATAATACATAGGGTTATGAACATTAAATAATAATAGAAACAAAGCAATTAGAACTATGGCTGGTACTTAGTAAACATTGGGTAAATATTAGCTCATATTGTTAATTTTTCTGTGGAGATTTTATTTTTCAGCTTCATCTACTGTATTGATACTAACCATTTATCTCTGAGCATGTTCTCTTTTCCTCTCCAACAAATTTCCCCTAGTTTCCCTTTTATATATGACAAATTTATGTTTGCTTTCTGAATCAAGGTAGATTTTTCCTCTTTCATTGCTTGCTTTTCTCCGCTACCAGCTCTAGTTCACTTGAACACCATGTTCCAATTCTGCCTTCCAGAGCCAACCAAAATGATCTTGTACATCAGAAGGTTTTTCTCTTTCTTTCCTTTACTGGAAGAAATTGTGCTTAGCAAGCTGTATAAGAGTAGGAAAGCTATGTTTCCAGCTGTCACGTAAGAAAAGGTGGTAAATTGTGGTCAACGCATTTTTCTCTCTCAAATTCACTTCTTCCATTTCTTTTGTGTGTCTTTTTTTTTTTATTCTTAACACCTCAGGCCAAGTTCCTTCCAAACAGTGGTGATTCTACCCTGGCCATGTGTGCCCGTGATGGGCAGGTTCGGGTAGCAGAGCTATCTGCCACACAGTGTTGCAAGAATACAAAACGTGTGGCCCAGCACAAGGGAGCATCCCATAAGGTAAGGAAGCCCTTGCTCCAAACTTTGTGCATTCCAGATCCTCTGTGGATCTTAGCCAAGGTCTTTTCATCTCTGCCCATTGGGTCACCTTTATTGCGGTCACTCTTTTCAGTCCTAAGGTTTGTAGTTAAGGAAATAAAAGCAGGCAAAAAAAAAAAGGCAAGTATTTGAGAGACCCCCAGATCACACATGTGTAGCATTCAGTTAGTTATATCTAGCCCCTGAGCTGAACTGTCGTTACTTTGAAGATCCTTGAGGTCTCTTATATTCTCCAGACCTCTAAAGTTTACTCTGGTTGTTTTGGGATCATTTTAGTAGTTGCATGGAACTAGTGGTTGGTTCCTCATTTGTGAGAGCTTTAACTTTTCCTGCTCACTACTTTTAGTTCACATACAGCACTGTTTTTGGAAGCCTTGTTTAGAGCTGAGGTTATAGGCCAAAATGTCATGGTAGCAGCCAGTGAGGAGCTAAGGAGCTACCCTGTCTCGGGTCAGGGTGGGTCTGGTTGTTTGTCTATGCCATGGAAAGAGGATGGTACTCTCAGACCCCCTAAGCAAATATGTAAGTGGACCTGGAGTATTTTTTCTAGCCAAGATGGCTCAGAAAATATGAAAATGACCTTTTTTTTTATTCTTAAGCCTATCTCCAACCCACAAGATCACTAATTTTTAGAACTCAGATGTGGGGAATGAAACTTGGGCACCGTTTTACTCTGTACAGAGTAAAAAGGGGGTAGAAGAATTGATTTTTTTTTTTTTAATAGAGACAGAGTCTCACTTGGGTGTTAGACAGCTCACAGCAACATCCCAACTCCTGGGCCCTAGGCAATTCTCTTGCCTCAGCCCCTTGAGTAGCTGGGACTACAGGTGCCCACCACAACACCCAGCTGTTTTGTTTTTGCAATTTGGCCAGGGCCAGGTTCGAACCCACCACCCTTGGTATATGGGGCTGGTTCCCTACCCACTGAGCCACAGGCGCTGCCTGATTTTTTTTTTTTTTTTTGAGACAGAGTCTCACTTTGTCACCCTTGGTAGAGTGTCGTGGTGTAATAGCTCAACAGCAACCTCCAACTCTTGGGCTCAAACGATTCTCTTGCTTCAGCTTCCCAAGTAGTTGGCACTACAGGCACCTACCATGATACCTTGCTATTTTTAGAAATAGGGTCTTTCTCTGGCTCAGGCTGGTCTGGAACCTGTATGCTCAGGCAGTCCACCTGCCTTGGCCTCCCAGAATGCTAGGATAACAGGTGTGAGCTACCATGCCCAGCCTCCTGAGACATTTTAAATGCATCCCATTCTGAAGTTAAAGGAATGAACTAAATGACCTCTAATTCAAATCTTTAAAAGCCTCTGTCTTTTCCATTTTTTCTTTCAGTTGGCCCTGGAACCAGACTCTCCCTGTACGTTCTTGTCTGCAGGTGAAGATGCTGTTGTCTTCACCATAGACCTGAGACAAGACCGCCCTGCTTCGTAAGTATAGGAGTAATATCTTTGCAGAACTGTATCCTTTGATTTTTGACCTTGAAACTGTTTCATGTGTCCTGGTAATGTTCAGCTCTCTGGGCCATCAGAATAGTACCTTTGGGCCGATGATAAGAGGTACTTTAAGATTTAGGGAATTTCCTTGCTTCCTTTTGTTTCTTAGTGAAATGCTATTCAGTATACCTTCATTTCTCAAAGTTACTGTACTGTATGTGGCCTTCATAACTTGATAATCTTCCACTCTGTATTCACTTGGGTGCTGTTCAACTTACACAAAGCATATTACTCTATATACTAGCTTAGAGATACTCTTGTAAAGTTTTCAATGCAATTATGTATAAAAACATATAAACAATTAAATGATAAATCTTGAATAAAAATATTGGTAGCTATAGTAGAGTTCTATCATATCACTTTTCATTTGTATGTGAATTTGAGACTCATGGGTACATTGTATCTCTTTTTAACCATGTGACATCATAGAAAGAATATAGCATTGTGTTTGGACCCAGGAAGACACTACTAGTTATGACTTACATAACTTTCCAAACCTCAGTTTCTCTAAGCTTACTATGGGCATAATGTCCTCTCTCCACTCCAGGGTTTCTGTGAGGCTTTTTTTTTTTTTTAAGAGGTAAAGTCTTGCTTTGTCACCCAGGCCAGAGTGCATTTGTCTGATCAGAGCTCACTGTAACCTTTGAATTCCTGGGGGCTCAAGCAACCCTTCTGCCAAGGCTTCTTTTTTTTTTTTGAGACAGAGTCTCAAGCTGTTGCCTTGGGTAGAGTGTTGTGGTGTAACAGCTTACAGCTACCTCAAACTCTTGAGCTTAAGCGATTCTCTTGCCTCAGCCTCCCAAGTGGCTGAGACTACAGGCACCCACCATAATGCCCGGGTAATTTTTGGTTGTAGTTGTTATTGTTTGGTTTGAGCCCGCCAGCTCCAGTGTATGTGGCTGGTGCCATAGCCACTGATTTACAGGCACTGAGCCATGCCCAGGCTTCTTCAGTAGCTGGGACTATAGGCATGTACCACCATACCCAGCTTATGTGTGTGTGTGTGTGTGTGTGTGTGTGTGTGTGTGTGTGTGTGTAGGTGAGGTCTCACTGTGTTGCCCAGATTGGTTTGAACTTCTAGCCTAAAACATTCTCCCACCTTGGCCTCCCAAGTGCTGGGCTTATAGGCACAAGCCACATTGAGTCTGGCCTTTTGTGAATATTGTTGGTATATGTGTTTTGTTTTTGTTTTTGTTTTTTTGAGACAGAGTCTCACTATGTCACCCTTGGTAAAGTGCTGTGGCATCACAGCTCACAGCAACCTCAAGCTCTTGGGATTAAGTGATTTTCTTGCCTCAGACTCCCAAGTAGCTGGGACGACAGGCGCCAGCCACAACACCTGGCTATTTTTTTTGGTTGCAGTTATCATTGTTGTTTAGCAGGCCTGGGCCGGGCTTAAACCTGCCAGCCTCAGGTGTATGTGGCTAGTGCCCTACTCACTGAGGTGTGGGTGCCGAGCCTGGTATATGTATTTGATGCCCCAGCATAGTCTCTAGCTCCATGGCTGGAACTCATTAAGTTGTAGTTACTATTTTAATTATTTTATGTTCCTTTTTTTCATTTTTATTGCTCTTGTAATAAATACATTTCATTTAAGAAATTTGAATGATAAAGTATACAAACTGTAAATGTTCCTACTACTTCTGGCATTCTCACTCCTTATTTTGCTAGCCCTTGCTAACTTGTAATTTTGAACAATTTTCCAGTCCCTTTTATATACATTTGTGTACCTAAATATATCCATATGCTTTTTCCTCATAAGTGGATAATTATATGTATATAGAAACATACACACACACATATATATATATATACATATCTTGCTTTTTTCTTGTATGTTTTGACCTTTCTATGTTAAACCATGAAAGTTATTTCATTTTTAACCATGAAGTATATGTCATTGGTGTACCATAGTTTAATGTATCACTACTTTGTTGATCAGTTTCTAGATTAATTATTGTCTTATTAGTCTTAAAAATTATAAGAAATCTTATAGGTCAGTACCAGTATTGAGTGTTGTTAATGATTTACGTAGGATATAAGTAAAATATAAATTAGTTTAAGGAATATAATCTGAAGGTCGATGGTTACTATTGATTGTTACTACTCTATTTTATATAACCTTCATGAAGATGAAGGTTGTGAGATTATGGACCTATACTGGCAAGGAAACAAGCCTGAGTGACAAAGGGTCTGCCTCCTAATACTAGCTCTCTATTTATCTATCTTTGATTAAAATCTTTTAATCTATTGAATTGAATAATGTTATTTCTGTTTCTAAAGTTCCTGGATTCTGTAATGATACTGGGACATCAGTAACTTTTCCATAGGGAATGGGAAGGGCAAAATGCAAGAAATAATAATGAATTTGTCTGATCTGTGTATGAGAGTTGTGCATCACAATGAGATCTCCTATGGATCAGGTTCAGAGGGATTGAGGATCTGGTTGAAGGAATGAGATGAGCAAATGATTCGGGCAGATTATTGAATTTAGAATGAATGAAATGATAGAGGCAGAAAATCTGTCTGAGAGTTGACCATGCATCTGGACACAGCAATGATAGACATAGAAACTAAAACGGGGGGGACATCAGAGAAACTTGAGAGTTAGAAGGAAGTCCAAATCTAGATTTTTTTTTCGATTTATTCATTTATTTATTTATTGCCATTGTTGTTTTTAGCAGGCCCAGGCTGGGTTTGAACCCGCCAGCCTCAGTGTATGTGGCCAGCTTACCCACTGTGAGCTAAGGTGCTGCCCCAAATTCTAGATTTGAGGAATGAGAGACAGTGAGTCTTCAAAAAGTTTTTGTATTAGGGCCGGGTGAGGTGGCTCATGCCTGTAATCCTAGCACTCTGGGAGGCTCAGGCGGGTGGATTGCCCTGAGCTCACAGGTTCAAGACCAGCCTGAGCAAGAGCGAAACCCTGTCTCTAAAAATAGCTGGGTGTTGTGGCGGGCGCCTGTAGTCCCAGCTACTTGGGAGGCTGAGGCAAGAGAATCGCTTAAGCCCAAGAGTTGGAGGTTGCTGTGAGCTCTGACACCGCTGCACTCTACTGAGGGTGACAAAATGAGACTCTGTCTCCAAAAAAAAAAAAAAAAAAAGTTTTTGCGTTAGGGGCCCATAGTAGAAGTAGTGTTATAGGCTGGAATGGGATGGAGGGCAGATTGTGAAGGTCGTGGTCAGAAAATCCAAACCATATTTTTGTATTAAGCTGATGCCGGAACATCTGTTTATATCAGAGGCATTTTTCTGTGAGGTTGGCATAGTAGGGTTTTTCTGTCATATATATATGTGATAGCTGAGACCCTGGGAGTTGGTGAAATTGGCTAACATCTTAGGAAACAAGTTGGACTTGAAACTGGATGGGATGCTCCGTTAGCCAGTGGAATCCAGTTTGAGGTATTCCTCAAAGGGATCCTTTGGTTTAATCTGTAATTATTTTTCTCTTTTTGCTCATACTAGAAGCTAGTACTAGGAGCAGGTATGAGAGACATACCTGCTCTTTAATTTTAAGGCAAAATTTGGCATATTTGTTTTGAATTGTTTCCTCTGATGTGAAAAGGTTTTTCACCTTATTGCCACAATTAATCTTTTTTTTTTTTTTTGAGACAGAATCTTACTATGTTGCCCTTGATAGAGTGCCGTGGCATCACAGCTCACAATAACCTCAAACTCTTGGGCTGAACTGATTCTCTTGCCTCAGCCTTTCAAGTAGCTGGGACTATAGGCGCCTGTCATAATGCCCAGCTATTTTTTTGTTGCAGTTGTCATTGTTGTTCAGCTGGCCCAGGCTGGGTTCGAACCTGCCAGCCTTGGTGCATGTGGCTGGTGCCATAACCACTGTGCTATGGGCACCAAGCCAATTAATCATTTTTGTATATATAACACTTCTGCCGGTCCCTAAAGAGCTCATGTCACTCTGCATTTATCCATTGGGAGAAAGAAACATTTGCTTTAGGGGGAATAAATTGAAGCATAGAAGATTGAGCCCTTTGTCAGGATTATGTAACAGTGGAGAAAGTACTTCATAATCTATCCCTTAGTTTTTTCATGTTGCTTCTACATGGTAACTTTTATATTTGATCATGTTCTTATGAACATTCAAATTGTTGAAGAAATGAGATGGGCCTTAGGAAAGGAGCAGCACCAGCTCCCACCCCTTTTCTCTATCTGAACCCAGGTTACAGCTGTGTGTTTGTTCCTAAAAACTCTTGTTATTTTGACATGTTTTCTACCTTGTGTTTTTTTTTGTTTTTTTTGTTTTGTAGAGACAGAGTCTCACTTTATCATCCTCGGTAGAGTGCCTTGGCGTCACACTGCTCACAGCAACCTCCAACTCCTGGGCTTAGGCGATTCTCTTGCCTCAGCCTCCCAAGTAGCTGGGACTACAGGTGCCCGCCACAACACCCAGCTATTTTTCTGTTTTGCAGTTTGGCCGAGGCTGGGTTTGAACCTGCCACCTTCGGCATATGGGGCCGGCACCCTACTCGCTGAGCCACAGGTGCTGCCCTTCTACCTTGTGTTTTTGAGAGTTTTAGGGAGTCCCCTAATGACACTCATTTTCAGTGACCCCTGTATTCTTTTAATGGAAAGCTGCAGAGAGTTTAAAATCAAGTAAAATCTCTCCATTTTGCCTAGAGCAAGTCTAGGCTGCAGTGACTTTGATCATGCACAGAGGATGCTAAAATAATTTCTTTACAAATAAACTTGTTGTCATGGTTATATATCTTTCTGTTTCCATAGCATCAGAGACTAATAGAACCTTAGAATTCAAAATAAAAGCTAAAGCCAAGTCCTTTCCTATAGTTTCTTTTTCTTTTCTTTCTCTTTTTTTTGAGACAGTATTACTATGTTACCTGTGGTAGAGTGCTGTGGTATCACAGCTCACAGCAACCTCAAACTCTTGGGTTTAAGTGATACTCTTGCCTCAGTCTCCCAAGTAATTGGGACCACAGGCACCTGCCACAATGTCCAGCTATTTTTGTTGTTGTTGTGGTTGTCATTGTTATATAGCAGGCCTGGGCTGGGTTCAAACCCACCAACCCCAGTGTATGTAGCTGGCGCCCTAACCACTTAGCTACGGGCACCAAGCTAGTGTCTTGAATGAAGTTTCCCTTTCCTGTGAATTTACTATTCTTCATGATGTTATTATATTTGACTGGTTGGATGGTTTGATCTGGGAAGAGTATTCATAGTACCACCCTTAAGCTGGGACAAATTATGATTATTTAGCCAGATTATTCTGGCTAAACTTC
This sequence comes from Perodicticus potto, assembly GCA_963574655.1. Lineage (NCBI taxonomy): Eukaryota > Metazoa > Chordata > Mammalia > Primates > Lorisidae > Perodicticus > Perodicticus potto. Next base: position 60,218 of record CAUYRH010181252.1, on the reverse strand, counting down.
TAAAGTTTTCTAGGGTTTCGAAACTCAGGGCCCTAGTCCCTCCTGAGGATCACCTGTCTTGTGTTAAAACCATAATAATATGGAAATGCTATTTCAGCCTTAGAAAAACAGCTATGCTTATAAAAAACCCTCTTTCCTAATTTGCTTCAGGTCAGGGAAAAAGAATACTATTTTCCTGCGGATTGCCCCTATGTTAGAAAATAATGGCTGGTCATTTTTCAATATGTCTTTTTTTGTTGTTTTGCTATATTGTCCAGGCTGATATTGGGTTCCTGGGCTCAAGTGATTCTACCTTAGCCTCCCAAGTAGCTGAAACTAACAGGCTGGCATTACTGTGCCCAAATAGGTTATTTCTTTTTAATTTTTTTAGAGATTGAGTTTTGGTATGTTGCCTAGGGTGGTCTTGAACGCCCAGCCTCAAGTAATCCTCTTACCTCACCCTACTGAGTTTATTGTTCATTTTATTTATTTATTTGAGACAGAGTTTCACTATGTTGTCCTTGGTAGAGTGCCGTGGCATCACAGCTCACAGCAACCTCAAACTCTTGGGCTTAAGGGATTCTCTTGCCTCAGCCTCCCAAGTAGCTAGGACTACAGTCCCATGCCACAATACCTGGCTATTTTTTGTTGCAGTTGCATTGTTGTTTAGCTGGCCCTGGCTGGGTTCGAACCCACCAGCCTCAGTGTCTTTGATTGGCACCATAACCACTGTGCTACAGGTGGTGAGCCTTTAGTCCACTTTTTAAATGAATCTGCCTGTACCTCTTTTTATTCCCAGGTGACTGAGAAGATATATGGATAGTATTGTTTCTTTATTGACTTGATTATATTGGACTCCAGCTAAACTGAAGCTTCTTGAGGAACAGTACATTCATATATCTTTAGCTTATGCTTCTTAAAGGAACACTAGAAAATGACTTTACTAGATGTTTTTTCCTAATATCCAAAGTAGGGTATAGTAAATGTAGGTGTTTTCTTGTTCCAACATTCAAAACAAACAAAAAGCCAAAACACCTCATTTTTTTCTTTCCACATGAGACTCTCTTTGGTTTCTTATTAGCCATGTCTGCCTGCATTACTCTCTTGGCTCTCACTTGCTGTCACCATCTGGATCTTTTGTCGAATATAACTTTGTGTGCTCTTCTACTTTTAAAGGAAACTGGTGGTGACAAAAGAAAAAGAGAAGAAAGTGGGGCTGTATACAATCTATGTGAATCCTGCCAATACCCACCAGTTTGCAGTGGGCGGGCGAGATCAGTTTGTAAGGTAAGTTGGTGGCTCTTTGTATCTTTGATAGTTTGAGACACTGACTCACTGTATACTCCCAGGTGCTCCCTTAAGGAGAGGTATGAATTGCCTAGGAATCCATTAACCACTGTCTTAAATTTTTTCACTGATTTCCAAAAAGTTTATGTGCCTTTTGAGGTGTTCTCTTCCCTAATCTAACAATCTGAGTGCTGGCTTTACATGTTGTAGACATTATCAAGTTTTAAAGAGGTTTGATGAGTTGACCAAGGTCTTCACATTACTGTTAATACCTATGTTTACCAGCAAGTTCTGTATTAGTATCTTCTGCCTTCTTTGTATATAAATTAACATGCACTTGAAATTTTAAAAACTGGTTATGAATTTGGAAATAGTGCTGTTGACTTGGGAGCACTCAGTTTGAACTGAAGGTTGTTGCCTCCCATTGTCCTACACCACTTTTATTATCCACAGTGATAGCCTTTTTACTATGAATATCTGTTGTATCACTGGCTGTTGAGATATGTTCTGAAAAAACCAGACACTGTGGATTTAATCCCTATATGTACCAGTTAATTTCTTTTTGACCCTTGGTAATAAACGGTATCCATCTCTATCTGGTTAACCTCTATTAACTATTTTTCTTTGGGATCATTAAGTTTGAAAGGAGGAGGAGCAGGATCACTAGAAAAATGAGTGACATTTGCTGTCCTTATGGTGGGTGAAGGGTATCTTCCTTTTGAAGTGAGAACACATTTTTATAACTGTATGTTGAAGTTAATTAATTCTGTGAATAAGAATCATGAGATATGCTTTCAGAAAACATGAGCAATCACTTGTTTACTTGTTCAGGAATCCTGGGCAAAACTTTGTTACTCTCAAAATTCCTTTCTTCTAACCAATACTGAAATATATAGCAACTGATTTTTTTTTTCTTTTAAGAAGAGACTATTAATCAAAAGGGTTATAGTTGTCCAAACTTCCAGTTGCTATCTTCTCCAAATTGAGCATTCGATGAAATTTCTAGTTGAGATTTTCCTACTTAGAACTCTAGATTGGTTCAAAATCTATGTCTGTAAAGAATTCAGACACTAGGACTGAGATGTCTAGAAGGGAATGGAGGAGCTGGCTGCACTGAGATTGGCAGTTAATAGCGCCTTATTCCATTTATTCCAAAGCTGGTACTTTCCCAGGGTTAGAGTGGAGCTTAGTCTTATCATTTCAGCACAAGGAGTAGTACTTAGATCTTCTGGCTCTTACGAGCCTCAGCATCCTCTATCCCTTTTTACGTCCCAGGTTCTCAGCAGATAAGAGGCCATTTACTTAGCAGAAGCACACACTGATCCTGCACAGGCAGGTAGCCCTCTGAGCTCTCCAGCTCTCCTCTGACATTATGGTTGTATCCTCAAGTTCTATAGTACCTCTTCAATGCAGCCAACTGAATGTTTTGGGATTTCTCCTTTCTTACTCTTTCTTTGAAAGAACCGGAAAACATTTGTACTGAACGTTTTATATGATAACGCCATTAACTTCTATTCCTAACCTAAAGGAATTCCTTCAAGGGAATACAGAGAAATAACTTACTCATCCTCAATGCTTTGCAGCATTCATATTGAATTTTAGTTTAGAATTGTGAAAAAGCATTTAAGGGAAGCTTTAAGGAGGCCTGCTTTTTGGCCTATGACCAACAGAAAGGCAGGAAAAAAGTAGACAAATAGAGTTATAGAGGTGAACCCCTTCTACTAGTCTTGCTTATGTTAAAGAATTTACAGGAATAGGCTAGGCACAGTGACTCACTCCTATAATCCCAGCACTTTGAGAGGCCAAGGCAGGAGGATCACTTGACTCCAAGAGTTCGAGAGAGACCAGCCTGATCAACATAGTGAGATAGGGAGACCTCGCCACTACAAAAAATACAAAAGTTAGCTGAGTGTGGTGGCAAGTGTCTGTAGTCCCAATTACCTGGGAGCATGAGACGGTAGGATCACTTGAGCCCCAGGAATTTGAGGTTGCAGTAAACTGTGATATGAGTTATGATCATGCCAAGGCACTCTAGTTCAGGAGACAGAAAAAAAAAAAGAATTTGCAGGAGTAAAGGAAAGGATAAAGTATGATTGGTTAACATGTAAATTTATGGTAAAGAATTTGGTATAGGCCCTGATTCATAAAGTACAGTCAATAAATAGTCCTTTTTCTCCCCAGTTCTTAGGCCAAGATAAGCCACATACTGATAGAACATTGGATTAATGGCAGCGGGGGAAGAGCTAAGGGTAACAAGTTAGTGGGTACCTGAGAGCCTATGGAGAGAGATGCAGTAAATTTGTTGAGAGGGTGCTAAAACCATTCTTTATGTGACTTAAAATGTTCAAGTCCTATTGTATGCTTAGAAGACAGAGGGAAATTTGTATTCATCTTTCTATCACCACTAACTCACAGAGGGTTGGCAAACTGTACTGCTTGTTTTTGTAAAACAGGTTTTATTGGAACGCACTAGCTATAATGATGGAGTTCAGGAGTTGCAGTAGAGACTAGGTCTACCAGCTTAAAGTATTATATTATCTTGCTCTTTAACAAAAAGTTCCCCAGCCTTTGGTCTAACATTACATCTAGAATATAGTACCTTATTAATAAATACTTGTGGAAAGAGGGAGAAGGGAGGTAAGAGTATCCCTATAAAGAAGGTCAAAGAGCGTTAGACACTGAGGAGCATAGAATGGTCGTGTACCAAAAAGTACCTCATGGAGGTCAAATATTTAAATAGTTTTTACCAATTACTGACTTGCTGAAGTTTATGGTGGCCTAGTGACATCTAAGTGTTATTTATTTACTTATTTATTTATTTATTTATTTATAGACATCTTCTCACTCTGATGCCTGGGCCAGAGTGCATTAGCACCGTCATATTCATGGCAACCTCAAACTTGTAGGATCAAATGATCTGCCTGTTTCAGCCACCCAAGTAGCTAGTACTGCAGGTGTGTGTCACCACATCCAGCTGATTTTTCTATTTTTTTACAGACAGGGTCTTGCTATGTTTCTCAGGCTGCTCTTAAACTGGGCTCAAGCCATCCTCCTGCCTTCCAAAGTGCTAGGATTCACGTGTGAGCCACCATGCCCAGACAAGAGCTATTAGTTTAAACTTAGTGGCCTGGCACAGTGGCTCACATCTGTAATCTTAGCACTCTGGGAGGCTGAGGTGGGTGGATTGGGTGAGCTGACAAGTTCCAGACCAGTCTGAGCAAGAGCGAGACCCACCCACCCCAAACCAATCACTAAAAATAGCCAGGCGTTGTGATGGGTGCCTTTAGTCCCAGCTGCTTGGGAGGCTGAGGCAAGAGGATTGCTTGAGCCCAGGAGTTTGAGGTTGCTGTAAGCTATGACACCACAGCACTCTGTTTAGGTCAATGAAATGAGACTCTGTCTCAAAACATAAATAAACTTAGTTAAGAGAAAAAAATATATTATCAGCTGATAATTTGCTGAAGGGTAGTAACTGGTAGTATAGCCATCTTCTTTTTGTTTTTTGTTTTTTGGTTCATTTACCAAACATTTCCTGGTATTCTCTGTATGCAGGATATTATTAAGCAGGGGATGGTGGAGAATATGGAAATATATTGATTCATTCACTTATTTATCCAGCATCTATTTTGTGCTAGGTATACCCTTGCCTAGACATAGTCTTTGCCTTTAAGGAACATTTTGGAGACACAGACATATAAGAATTAAAGATAATAAGTAACTTATCCAATACTAATTACTCAGATAGTAAGAAGAGATAGTATTTGAACTCAGATCTAGCTACTTAAATATAGTGCAAACCATGTATGCTAATTTTACTTACAGAGAAAGTATTAAAGACAAATGGAAAATTAGTATTTCAGATAGAGGAATCATTATGTTTAGAGACAAGGTAACAAGATTTGACATGGTATGTTTGAGGAAAAAGTTTTTTTCTGTTTTGTTGTTTGTTTTTTTGTGTGTGTAATGTTTAGGATCTTGGAGGAGAAGTGGTAGGCTGCCAGACTAAAGAGTTTGAACTTTAATCAGTGGATAGTGCAAAATCATGGAAGAGCTGATTTGGTGGCTCATACCTGTTATCCCAGCTACATCAGAAGGCTGAGGCAAGAGAATCGTTTGAGGCCCGCAGTTCAAGACCAGCCTGGGTAACATAGCAAGATCTTGCCTCAAACAGAACAAAACAAAGCAAAAAACTAAAATCATAACTATTAAAATCACTGATGAGTTTTAAGTAGAAATGTGTATGAAAATTTGCCTTTTAGATATGATTCTGTTGATAGGATGAACAAAGAAATCAATTGGAAGGATGCAATGGTAATTTAGGCAAAAAATGACAAGCATGGGGGAGAAAGTTGATATATTAAAAAAATATACCCAAGGACTAGAATTGACAGGAAAGAAATGACCTGATTTCTGATTTGGACTCTTGAATTTAGGATAGTGCTATTAATGAAGAATCGTGGGGCAAGGGGATGGGCTTAGAATGAGTTTAGTTTTAGAAGAAGGAGAAAGTTTACTTCTGGGCATCCCAATGTTATGCATAATTGTAACATTTATATATAATACTTCTGTTTGTCAAAGATAAAAGTCAAGAGTTCAGAATAAGTGGACAGAATAAGGTACAGATTTAAGTCATGTATCCATGTGTAGGTGGTAGTTAAAGCATTGATAATAGAATTTGATAACCAAAGGAAAGTATGGAGTAAGGATTTTTCCTACCTTTCAAGGGGTAGACAAAGACAAGCCCATGAACAACATTGAGAAGTGGTTGGACCTCAAGGAAAGAAGTGTTTCAGGGAAGGAGTAGTGAACAATGTTAGGGCTAGAGAAAAAGGCTTGAAAAGTATCTTGACGGTTTTGACCTTCAGTGGTGAGTTAAAGGCCAAAGCCAGATTGGGATGGGTTGAGAAGTAAATAGAAAATAAGGTAGTGAAAATCTTGAATGTTGATTATTCTTTCCAGTAATAGGCTGGGCACAGTGGCTCAAGCCTGTAATCCTAGCACTTTGGGAGGCCAAGGCAGGAGGATCATTTGAGCCCAGAGTTTGAGACCAACCTGAGCAAGAACGACACCCCATCTCTACAGAAAAATTAAAAATAAAAATATTAGTTGGGCATAGTGGTACATTTTCTTGCCTGAAGTCCCAGTTCCTGGGGAGGCTGAGCCATAAAGATCGCTTGAATTCAGGAGTTTGTGGTTTCAGTGAGCTGTAATGACGCCATTCTACTCTAGCCCAGGAGGCAGAGTAAGATCCCAACTCAAAACAAAAAACTCTAGGTTACTTATTTCAGTAAAATTTAACAGTAAATAATACAAAAGTTGAGAGAAGAGATTAACTACTCTAAACCACTCCAAACTGATAGAATTGTGGATTGCCATTTGAAACGTCAAGTACCTGGATGAAAGAGGGTTTGGAAATGGATTGGGAAAAGGAGGACCTGTAAGGAAAAGTATGAACCAAAAGCTTGGTTTGCAAAATGTCCTTCATGGGCGGCACCTGTGGCTCAACTCTGGCCCCATATGCTGGAGGTGGCAGGTTCAAACCCAGCCTCAGCCAAAAACTGCAAAAAAAAAAAAAAAGAAGGCAAAATGTCCTTCTTTGATTTCAGTTGGCTGCTGCTTGCCACTACATCAAATTGCAGTTCTTCAAAGGATCAGTCTATAAGTTATGACTTTTTATTTTTTTTTTTTGAGTCTCACTGTGTCACCATAAGTAGAGTTCTGTGACTTCATAGCTCACAGCAACCTCAAATTCTTGGGCTTAAATGATTCTCTTACCTCAGCCTCCCAAGTAGTTGGGACTAAAGGCGCCCACCACAATGCCCGCCTATTTTGTTGTTGTTGTTGTCATTGTTGTTTAGTAGACCTGGGCTGGGTTCAAACCTGCCAGTCTCGGTGTATGTGGCTGGCGCCCTAACCACTGAGCAACAGGCGCCGAGCCAAAGTTATGGCCTTTTCATTGCTTCTTCCACTACAGAATTTATGACCAGAGGAAAATTGATGAGAATGAGAACAACGGAGTACTCAAGAAATTTTGTCCTCATCACCTGGTAAGATTCATGACAGTCCAGTGGCTCCAGGCTTCCCTGACTTGACCCCCAGGCTGCGTCCGATCTTGTTGGTATGGTGGGAAGAGCTTGGACTTTTGAGTCAGTAACCTGGATTTGAATCCTGGCTTTACCACTTACCAATATTGTGAACTTGGGCAGTCATTTTGCTTTTATTAGCTTTGGTTTTTTAAATCAACAAGATAAACATAACAGTAAACTGCTTTGCATTGTGATGATGAGGCCTAATAAGACAGTGTCTATAAAATGGCTGGCACACAGCAGACGACCAAGAGAAGGCCCTACGACTCTCCCCACCTGAGGTGATCACATTTCACCAGTTGTACTGCTGTCTCTGCTGTTTGTCTTTCTCTTTGAATTTTTGAGAGAAGATGTAGGGGAGTTTGAAGGAAAGCCTGTTTCCTGAAGGTGGTATAACAAATGGGGGGGTGGGGTGTCAGTCAGTATCTGCTCCTTATTGCAGGTGAACAGTGAGTCCAAAGCAAACATCACCTGTCTTGTGTACAGCCACGACGGCACAGGTACGTGAGCAGGGCCCAGCTCCTAGGCTGGCACGCCTCCCTGTCTAGGGAGCGCTGGGCCAGTGAGGCACATGCCCTCCAGTGCTCACCACTGTGCTGGAGCTCCGAGTGGAGCATCTGGGAGTAGCTGCCGATGGTGAGCATATAGTGGGAGGATGCAGATGACCCTTGGAGATGCCAGGCACCATTTGCAGTCTGCTGCAGATGATATTTGGCAGGGCCTGTCCTGAAGCCCAGGCTTCTTGTCTGAGCAGGTTCTTATGCCTTTGACTCATTACTGAGTTAATGGGTATGATTTTTTCTGAGCATTCTGCTACCCCTGGGTTGGCAGTATGTTTCTAGTCTACCCTGACTTGCCTGTTGTTCCAACTAGGTAAGATGGGTGTTATACCTGGGTATTCGGAGGGGGCACTACTGGCAAGAAGCCCCACCCTAGCCCCCAATTCCTGGTCCCTGCTTTTTTCAGTCTTTGCCTTCACTGCTCTGTTCTTGTTCTTGGCAGAGCTCCTGGCCAGTTACAATGATGAAGACATTTACCTCTTCAACTCCTCTCACAGTGATGGGGCCCAATATGTTAAGAGATATAAGGGCCACAGAAATAACGCCACAGGTGAGACTGTCTTTCTAGGTCTCTGTGGCCCAAGTCTGTTGGCTTGGGAAATGATAGGATCTCATTGAGGTTGTGCAAATGGGAACTGCCTAAGAAGTAGGCTGCCTGTGTCACCATAGGCGGTGAGAGGTTATCCTGAATTGGACTAGAGTTACATTTTCTCACTGTGCTAGAGGAGAGAAAGCTCAAGAGCTACTTTCACCACTATAGTGATAATGCTTCTAAGTGGTGGGCATGGCATAAGACTAGGCACTAGGCTTTATTTTTTTTATTTTTTTTATTTTAGGTGATTTCAGAGTTGGCACAAATGCTTTGTTGGGGAGTCAGGGAAAGCCCTCTTTAGTTAATGGTACCGAATTGCCTAAAATGGGGGTGAGCTTGTATCTCTAGGGAAGGAGCAGTAAATGATTTTTTTGAATGAGGCAGAGGAGGAGGAATGGTGTTAGTACCTAGCCCTAAATTACAATGAAGACTGGCCTTTTTTGTTCCACTGTCCATGGTTCTCAAAGTTTGGGGCATGTCGGAGTCACCTGACATAAAAATGTAGCTGCCTGGCCTTAACTTCATGTAGTCTGGTTTAATTGGTATGGGGTACAGCTTAAGCATTGGGATTTTTGAAAGCTATCCATATGATAGTGATATACAGAAAAGTGAGAAATCATTGCTTTGGTTGTTGTTAACCACTTTTTAACAAATATCTGTGACAATTTTGACTTAGAGATAGTTAGTTAGTTTTCCTTTTTTTCCTGAGCTGGTAAGAAGGGAGGGGAAAAAATTAGTACTTTGATCTCAGTCCACAGGCAGACAAAAGGAACAGTAACAGTCTCATGGCCAATGCGGTATTGGCCATAATAGTTAGGACTCCTGGCTTATTTTACTAATTCTAATTCCAGAGAATGGAGTCCTGTTATTGATAGTCCTGGTAGCAAGCATAGTTCAGTTCCTTCTTATAAGCACTTGTGGCATATACCTTCATCGGTCTCAGATCAACTGATGACCCAAGAAACACAAGGTACCAATAAAGGACACATCCAAGATAATCTGAGGGCATAGGATAGTGCTGCCTAGGAGTGGGCAGAGCAGGGACGTTTCAGGTTGGGGCAGGTAGGGTGTTAGGCCTAAGGTTGCCTGATAAGGGTATAAGGTAATGAAACTGAAGCTGTTGCTAATGGACTGCAGACACCTGCCCTAGGATTTCTCTGGGAGAATATAAATAGTCTCTGAGACCGATTTGATTCTTATAACTGTCTGTTATATACACATAATCTCTTTGTTTTGTGGAAATGAATTCTTAGGCTCTCAGTTGATTAAAAGTTTGTGAATAACTAAATTTCCTGTGAAATAAATATATATAGGTCTGATGCCAACCTTATGTGGTTTGTTCTCTCATTTATCATTTCAGTAAAAGGCGTCAATTTCTATGGCCCCAAGAGTGAGTTTGTGGTGAGCGGTAGTGACTGTGGGCACATCTTCCTCTGGGAGAAGTCATCCTGCCAGATCATTCAATTCATGGAGGGGGACAAAGGAGGCGTGGTGAGTATGGTGTGCTGGGCTGGCTGGCTCCCTAGTCTCTTTAGTCATTAAGGTAGGTTTTAGCAGGTCTACTGAGTGCTCATTGCAGCTATGTGATACCATGTCTTAGATGATGGCCAGCTAAATTTGAAAAGGCAGTATTAGGCCAGTGCAGTGACATATACCTGCAGTCTCAGCTTCTTGGGAAACTGAGGTGGGAGGATCATTTGAGACTAGGAGTTCAAGTTCAGCCTAGGCAACATAGCAAGACCCTGTTTCAAATAAAAGGCAATATATATAGTCTGAGAGTGCTAAATTTTTGATAGAGTATTTTCTTTCTTTTCTAGTCTTCTGTCCTTCGAAGGCATGGTTTCTTGAGAAGAGAAAGGGATCTTAAGGAAGAAATTCTGTCCCGAGTGAGACAGCATATCTCTAGACATGGACCTTTTCCTAAAGAAAAAGTAGTGGCATTCCAGGCATACCAGCTACACAGTGCTAAAACTGTCTCCATGTATCATCCTTCAGTTTAACTAAGAGCAATCTTGACTGGAACCTAATCAGCAGATAAAACTAGGAATAGCTTTTTTTGGACAATATGGTTTATACATTAGATGACATGGTATTTAGTATTCACTTTATTCAATTTGATAATCTATTCATATAGGAGAATATCCTTTTGCTTAGGTGATCCATGTTGAAGTATTTATATTTTTTGTTTGTTTGTTTTTGTTTTTTAGAGATAGAGTCTCACTTTGTCGCCCTCAGCAGAGTGCCGTGGCGTCACAGCTCACAGCAACCTCCAGCTCTTGGGCTTAGGTGATTCTCTTGCCTCAGCCTCCTACAGGCACCTGCCACAATGCCCAGCTATTTTTTTGTTGCAGTTTGGCTGGGGCCGGGTTTGAACCCACTACCCTTGGTATATGGGGCTGGTGCCCTACTCACTGAGCCACAGGCGCCACCCAATGTTGAAGTATTTATTTAGGGTTGAAGTGTCGTGCTTACATTTGAGTGGATACAAACACACACATAAGGTATGTTTACAAATAAGGAGAAAGCAAATGTGGCAAAAATATTTTTTTTAAGTGGCTGAGCACGTAATTGCTATATAACCTATGATCCTATCACGGTCTGCCTGTCCTTTGAGTTCTTCAGACAATCTTGTGGAAATAGAGCAAAAGAGAGTAGTGAGGACCGAATTAGGGAATGAAAAAGGGTCAGCTCAGATGTATCTGGTTAACTTTCTCATCATTTGTTGCTTTCATTTTTTTGGGAAGGAGTTCAGTATCTTTTTGTAGTATGGCTTTTGGACTGCAGAAGATAGGAAAGAGACAGTTTGGAAGACTAGGTTGTACTGATCACCCAAGACAGCCTTGTTACCCAAGGCCTCTAAGGAATGACTGATCCAGCTTAGTCGTGCTCTTTTTTTTTTTGAGACAGAGTCTCACTTTGTTACCATTGGTGGAGTGCTGTGGTGTCATAGCCTATAGCAACCTCAAACTCTTCGGCTTGAGATTCTGTTGTCTTAACCTCCCAGGTAGCTGGGACTATAGGTGCCAGCCACAGTGCCTGGCTATTTTTAGAGACTATTTTTTCTCACTCTTGCTCAGGCTGGTCTTGAACCTATGAGCTCAGGCAGCCCACCTGCCTTGGCCTCCCAGAGTGCTAGGATTACAGGTGTGAGCCACTGCACCCGGCTTTGGTCTCCTTTTCATTCTTCTAAGCTATGGGGAACTTCATAGAGTCCAGCTGTCTCTTAATGAGGTTTATCTTGAGAGTGGTTTTAGAGTTTAGAATGGTGCCTTATAATCAGGATTCCATTCTTGTGTTTTTCTTGTCCTGATATAAGAGTGTTTTAGATTTTCTTTTGGTTTTCTCAAAATTTGGGGGACCTCAGACATATATAGATCTAGGACTTTTGAGGCCTGTAAATACAAGATGAGTCTAGAAGTTCAAGGTGTGTCTTAATGTACCCTGTTTTATTCCCTCTTCTTCCATAGGTCCCCCTCTATTATCTACAGTGAACAAACCCAGACAACTGGAGTCTTAATGACAATTCTGTAATAGGTAGTCAAAAGGCAGTCAGAAGGTGCCAGCGAATCCTTTCTTGATCATAAACTATTGTCTTGCATTCTGTTCCACTGAGCTTTTTCTTTCTTCCTTTATTTTTTTTTTTTTTTGAGACAGACTCTCAAGCTGTCACCCTGGGTAGAGTACCATGATGTCACAGCTCACAGCAACCTCAAACTCTTGGGCTTAAGCGATTCTCTTGCCTCAGCCTCCCAAGAAGCTGGGACTACAGGCGCCTGCCACAATGCCTGGCTATTTCTGTTGTTGTTGCAGTTGTCTTTGTTGTTTTAGCTGGTCTGGGCCTCGTTCGAACCTGCCAGCCTCCGTGTATGTGGCTGGCGCCTTGCCCACAGAGCTATGGGTGCCGCCTTGCTTTCTGTTCCAGAGAGATGCAGGGCTGAATGCACTCTGCAGGCCAGTTTGATTTCAGCATAGCCAGTACCCGGGTTTGATGATTAATCCCAGTGCTTAAATGGGGAGGGCATCTACTTGGGATGGGTGGGCCAGCCCCAGGCCTGAGTTTAGTAAAAGAGAAGAGATACAGAGACTACCCACTGAAGTGAATTTCCTTACTTGTTCTTGCCTCTCTATAAGCTGAATGATCCATAATGGGCCTCACTTGGTTCTTTCTGTTGTTTTCTTATTATAAACTTCCAACAATGGGGGTCACCAGGTACCAGCCTCAGTGTAGACTTATAGCAGTTTGGTATCATAAAGTAAAACGTTAGAGCCCAGCTGGCTCACACCTGTAATCCTAGCACTGCCTTGGAGGCCGAGTTGGGTGGATTCCTTGAGCTCATGAGTTCGAGACCAGCCTGAGCAAGAGCGAGATCCTGTCTCTACTAAAAGTAGAAAAACTGAGGCAAGAGGCTCACTTGAGCCCAGGAGTTAAAGGTTGCTGTGAGCTATGATGCCATAGCATTCTACCCAAGGCAAGAGCTTGAGACTGTCTCAAAAAAAACAAAAAAAAAAAAAGGTAAGAGCCAGAAGAGATCTTAGAAATTATTGTTCACCTTGTTTAGGTCTCTTGACTCTGTTTTAGGTCTTTTCTTTGTTCCCATGCAGCTTCACAGGGGCAAGGGTGAGGGATGATGTCAGAAGACAACTCCTTAGTCTCTCAAGAGCACTTTAATGCTTGATCCCATTCCCTACATTCTTCCACCCCAGTCATCTAAGGCCGGAGCTCTTTTCTCTGCTCAGGTGTTATTGACAGATTAAGTCCTGGCATTCAGACAGGTCTGATGAAGTTCTCTGTCAGTTCCCCAACAGGCTCCAACTCAGGCACTGTATATAATTTATTCTCTTGTTCCTCTTGCCATTGGCTTTGTCCTTAGTTTTAAGTTCCAAGAAATTGTTCCCCTGGGCTTTTTAATTTGCTGATTTATTCAAGCAGAGCTAGTTCAGAGTACCGGTCTATAGCAAGGGCTTATCAGGAGATGGATGAGTAAGTTCAGGTTGTATGTCTCAGTTGTCACATATCTTTTGGTAATATTTTTAGGCTGTGGAGGTTTTTCCTAGTTCCTTCTTTTGTTCCAGGTGCACTGCCTAAAAGAGCTCAAACACAAACTTCATAATGAGCTATAAGTGGAATGGGGCAAGGAGAAAAAGAATGGGGTTTCTACATTACTTCTAGCCTCAGACTTACCTTCAGCCTTTTCTGAGCATTTGTTTGTTTATTTGTAAAATGGAAGTCAGAGAAGGCTGGAGGTAACTCTTGTTTCTACATGTGTCCTGGCTTCTCAGCTGCTTTGCCAATGCAGGCAGGGGGCTGGTCCATGGAGGACTCAAAGAGGCTTTTTGCCAGGGATTGTTTTCTTGGACTCTAGGGCAGCCTGTAAGGCAAGTACTTTTCCTGTGTGTCCTTACCTGACTAAAACTTGAAAATGCTTTAGCACTTAGATCTAGGACTCGTACTTCCAGCTGGGATGGGAACTGCCCTGCCCTGACCTCCTGTGTCCAGGTCAGACAGCAGGGGGCAGGAGAGCTTTCAGATAGAAGGAGGCTGCCTGAGCCAGAGGCCTACCTGCCAGAGTTCATTTCTTCTGTTCAAGAATATACCCAGAGGGTGGCTGAGATTGAGGCTGTGGGGGCCCCTGGAAGCTGCCTTTTACCATACTCGTCTGTAGCTGAGCTATTCTGCTATCAGGGCAGATAGCAGGATGTTGCCTCGTGGGGTGTTTGTGCTCCTTCCAAGTAGATGTGACCCTCCATCACCCCCACCCCCCAGCTCAGCCTCCTCTTGCAGCCTATGTCTTCCTCCAGTTCTAGTAACAGTACCAAGTGAGTGTAACTGGGCAGTCAGTGGCAGCTGCTGCTTTCTTTTTTAAAATTTATTTGCCACTTGTTAAAAGCTATTGAGATGGTTTTTTCCAGCCTTGGGCAAGTTGGAGCATTGGAATCTGGAGTGAATGAGGTCATCTGGATTCTATTGCATTTTTGTGAAGCCAGCAGTAAGCCTGGCCAGTCACTCGCCCACCTCTACAGATGTATGGAGATGAAGCCACCTCTAACTTACACATAGGAAGTGATAGCTGTGCCTCATCCTCTACCCAGTATGTGTCTGGTGTTTTCTCTACTGCCTCAGCCCTGAACAGAGGCAATTATTTGGGTCAAGGTGAGGAGTGGTTTTTAAGCCCTCCTCCCAACATCCCTGACCCTGTATTTTCCTTTCCTCCTGACTAGGTGAACTGTCTTGAGCCCCACCCTCACCTGCCTGTGCTGGCAACCAGTGGCCTAGACCATGATGTGAAGATCTGGGCCCCCACAGCTGAAGCATCCACTGAGCTGACTGGGTTAAAGGATGTAAGTAGCTGACTGCAGAAGTTCTTCTTTTTCTGCTTTTCCACATGTTGTTAGGATTCTTTTGTTATCCTAGGAAGGAGTAATTTGCTACCCGGTTTCTTTAAATGTACTGCTTAGCCCTTCCCTCCCCCATTCCTGTCATTGTTGTAGGAATAGTCCTACTCCAAGGGAAGCTGTAAAGTACCACCAGGTGGGAATAGGATGGGGTAGGGAACATCTTCAAGAATTATTCTATTTTGGCTCGGCGCCTGTAGCTCAAGCGGCTAAGGCACCAGCCACATGCACCAGAGCTGACGGGTTCGAATCCAGCCTGGGCCTGCCAAAACAACAATGACAGCTACAACCAAAAAAAATGGCCGGGCATTGTTGCAGGCACCTGTAATCCCAGCTACTTGGGAGACTGTGGCAAGAGAGTCGCGTAAGCCTGGAGTTGGAGGTTGCTGTGAGCTGTGGTGCCGCAGCATGCTTCCTAGGGCGACAGCTTGAGGCTCTGTCTCAAAAAAAAAAAAAAATTATTCTATTTTAAAGCCTCTCATGGCTGGATATGGCGGCTCACGCCTGTAATCCCAAGAGTGAGATCCTATTTCTACTAAAAATAGAAAAACTCGCCAGGTGTCATGGTGGGCACCTATAGTCCCAGCTATTTGGGAGGCTTGAGGCAGGAGGACTATTTCAGCCCAGGAGCTTGAGGTTGCTTTGAGCTGTGATAATGCTAGAGTGCTCTACCCAGGGTGACAGAGTGAGACTCTGTCTTAAGAAAGAAAAAAAAAAAGGCTCAGGCAGTGCCTATGGCTCAGTAGGTAGGGCACCAGCCTCATATACCGAGGGTGGTGGGTTTGAACCTGGCCCCAGCCAAACTGCAACAACAGCAAAAAAGCCTCACACTTTCTCGGCTGAACCTGAGGCATCCTTCCTAATCTCATCTACTCCAGCTTAATGGGAAGCTTCTGTCAGGATAGGTCACCAGTCTTCTTGATCAAGTCCAGCGTTCCTATACATTGCTGCCCTCTACCCCTAACCCTTTTGGGTTCCAGGTGATTAAGAAGAACAAGCGGGAGCGGGACGAAGATAGTTTACACCACACCGACCTGTTTGATAGCCACATGCTCTGGTTTCTCATGCATCACCTGAGACAGAGACGCCATCACCGGGTAAGCTGGGGTTAGAGGTGAGCTCCCAAGGGCAGCGACCCTCCCAAGAGGGCTAAGAAATTGGAGAATAGTGAGTTTAAGGAGGAATCAGGTGGTTTTGGTTGGGTTTCCTATCCATTATCCCCTGTCCCCATCAAAGCCCTCATACAGCTTTGGAAAAGCCCACCAGCAGAAAGAGGGGGTGTCTGCTCTTGTTCTCCATCACCATTCATGCACAGTGCTTCTTTGTAAAGGCAAAGGCAGTTGGGTAGGACAGAATTGAGAAGAAATAAGTCTTAGGTGACTCCTCTGTTTTTCCTTTCATGCCAAAAGAGGCCAGGACAGGAGGTGGCAAACTGGAAATTGACATGCTGCTGGTTTTTGTAAATAAAATTTTATTGGAAGGCAGTCACACCCATTCTGTGTATTGTCTGTGGCTGCTTTCATGCTACAGTGAAGTCGAATAGTGACAAAAATCGTATGGTCAACAAGTCTAAAGTATTTAGTATGTGGCCCTTTAAGAAAAGTGCTGCTGCTCTCTGGCTTAGAGCATCTGAATTCTAGCTAAGACTTAACAGGCTTGTCCTTGTTCCATCAAGGGGAGTTACTAACAAGCCTTTCCCATCCCACAGCGCTGGCGAGAACCTGGGGTTGGGGCCACAGATGCGGACTCTGATGAGTCTCCCAGCTCCTCAGACACATCGGACGAGGAGGAGGGCCCCGACCGTGTGCAGTGCATGCCATCCTGAGGCCTCATACCTAGGTGGGGCGGGCTGGGGCCACCCACCCGATCCTGCCTGGGCAACCCTTTCCTGTCCCAGGCCCTTATGTTCAGCAGAAACGCACTTTGGACTTTTTGCTTTAGATAAAAGAAGGACATCCCAGGAGAAAGACAAACCAGAAGGGAATGAACCAACAGAGAGTACCTAGGAGTGAGAGTTGAGCCCTGTAATGGGGCTCATGGAGAGGCACACAGGACTCCGCAGAAATGGCCTCTACTCAAAGCCTCTTTTTGGTGGGGAGAGGGGAGCCTATTTTGTTAACTGGTTTGGAATAGGGAATGGGGTTTCTTTTTCTTTAATCTCCCTTGTTTCACTTGGGCAGGGGGTTGGGGGGAACAACTGACTATTCAGTACCAAGGGGCCAGAGTGGGGGATAGAAGTGCCACTCTCTCTTTGGTTTACATTTTTGACCTTTTATTTTTTCCCCTTTGTTTTTTAAAAGTCTATGAGAGTTTCATCGCCCCTCCCTCCAGCAACCCCATCCCAGGATCTAGTTTTTCTCAGAAGTCCTTAGAGTCCCTGAACATCAGCACTCTTCACTTTCCTTTCCACCTCATTTATTCTCTATACTCACCACAGTGTTTTGCACTTGATTATGTATCCTTCACTCTCTTCTCTTCATCCCATCACCCCCTTAGTAGGTTAGGTGAGTGAGGTTGGGGAGAGGTCGGAGGAGGGGCTGAGGTGGAGGAAGAATAGGAAGGATGTTACCTCTTCTGTTATTTAAGAAAAAAAGTTTGGTGGCAGCAATCTCCCTGTCCCTATCACTGTTAGAGGCCTAATTTTATATCTATAAATATATTAAAAAGCAAGTCAAACTTGGATGTATCAAGGTAAAATTGTCAAAGTTTAAATACCTATATATTCTCTGTGAATGCAATAAAGGGACTGAAAGGAAGAGTGAGCAAGAGTAATGATGTGGAGGTGACATTTGTTTGCCCATTAAAGATTGGGCCTTATCCCTTAGGTTTTAGGAGACTCAAGAAGGATTGGGCGGCGCCTGTGGCTCAAAGGAGAAAGGCACCGGCCCCATATGCCGGAGATGGCAGGTTCAAACCCAGCCCCGGCCAAAAACTGCAAAAAAAAAAAACAAAGAAGGGAAAGATCCCCTTCATTCCCTTCCCTGCTTCCCTGCCTTGGTGTGGGTTTTGGGAAAAACAGGAAATTTCTCTCAACTCTTCGCCTCATATTTCCAACCTCTCTTAAGTCTTATGGGGGTCCCGAGGACGGCTCTTCTAACTTGAGGCTGGCCTGTCTTTAAAACTTGACTGAACTATGACTTCAGGAAGGATGCTGTTTGTGACGGAAGACACAAGAGTCTCTTACCTTTAACTGCTTTGATTATTTAAGCCATCCAACTCCATGCCAGCTCCCTTCCTAGTGGAAGAGTGAAGGGAGACTTTCTGGATTTGACTTTATACCTTGTCCCCTTCTTGATATCTTGGTATTGAGGAACAAGTCAGTAATCTAAGGATTGATACTGGTGGCTGGAATTTGGGCACTTGTTTATGACTGGTCACTGAGTACAAAAGTCCCAGTTAAATTCTTGCTCTTAAATGCTTTTGCTGCTATATTTTTTTTTCTTTTTTGCCCCAGTTCCCAAAAGATCTCGTGAGTAATTCTGAATCCTGAGATAGTTTCTATTAAAACAGGAAGGAGGGGAAAAGAGAGGATGGTATTCAGACACTCCTTCCTCTTGCCCCTTTTCCTAGCAGCTCTCAGATGAGTTGTTAGCTGCTGCATGTCCTCCCTGAGGTAGAGTGTGTGTGGTGACTGAGTGTTCTGTGTTCCTATTGCTTGTGGGGTGATGGGGTGGGTTGAAAACCATGCACTCTGGAATTTGTTGTATTTTCTCTCAGTAAAGCTTTTCTTTTTTTTTTTTTTTTTTTCTCCTGACTGCTGCTCTGTGTGCTATGTGGTCCATTCATTTATGATGGATTGTTTTGGCTCTTCCCAATATAAGTACATGGCCCTGCCCTCTCTCTCTAGACTAGGTAGTCATGTTTCCAAGGCTTGGGCTCCCACTGGCAACTGTTATCCATTTAGCTCAGTAGTACTTAGAAGATAGGGGCAGAATGGGCAGAATATTACTTGGGGTACTGCCCAGCCCTTATTCCAGGCTACAAAGAGGGATATGAGGATAAATATGCTCCCCCTCCCTTCCCAGTGATTTAAAGACTCCAAAATTCTGGTCACTCACAGAAATTTTAGAATCAGGTACAGTACAATCAATCACCTTTTATTCCAGGGTTAGAACAAGGCCGTGCACACTGCATACAGAGGAGCACAGGATAGGGGTGATCTCACAGCAATGTAAGAGGCGGGTGGGCAGGTTAGTCTTTTTAGATTACTTTGCCTTACAGAGAAACTACTAGACTCGGCTGAAAATAACCCTGTCTGTCTGCTCCCATTCCTTCCATAAGGAAGGCTCCTGTTTTCACTCTAATGTAACATACCCCGAATGGAAGGACAGCTCATGCTCAAGTGCCCCCTCCCAATTAAGCAAGTATCTTTCTTTTAAAGGAGAAGCCAGACAGGGCTGGGGAGACTTGGGAAGGTCCTTTAAGGCAAAACCGTGGAGTCCTCGAGGTGTGTGTGTTAAGGCAGGTGTCCGCAGCAGTGGCCAGAGGGGATGGGCAGGCTGGACTGGGTTAGGAGTCGAGGGTACTCCCTAACCAACCTGGCTTCTTCTTTCTTCCAACAGCCAGCCCTCCCCTCCCACTGAAGTTTTGCTCCTACATTCTAAAAGCTCCTAACTTCAACTTTCTCTAGTCTCTGAGATTGCATGTGAGTTTAAGTTTTTAAAAAAGCTTTCTTTTTTGTTTGGACTATGTAGCAATTTGACTCTGCCACTACTCCCTTCACTGTAGCATTCCCCTCCCACCCCTGCTCTGGCCTTAGACAATAAGTTAATGCTAGACACCACAAAAAAGGGCAGACGTGGCAGTGCGGGTTTTTAATATACATATATGTAGAATATATATGTACACACAGTTAGCACGGTCGGGGTGGGGAGAGGCATCTTGGACAGGCAGGAGGCTGGGGTCACTCACTATACTCTAGTGGTTTGGCTAGGAGGCATCCACAAGCCCAAGGACCAGGGTATTGAGTGAGAAAGGGATACTAAGTCCCCTCCTGGATTGAACTGGGGTGGGGATCGGTGCAAAGGAAAACACTGCAGTTAACTTCACTTCTTTCTGGCTCAGGGTGTACTAGACCAAGGACAGAGGGAAAGACCCTGCAGGTGGGGTCAAGATTGGGGTTAAAACCTAAGGATCTCATCCCCCTGTTTCCCTAGGTAGGTTCAGAGTCAGTATGTGCAACAGCCTGAGTAGGAATAAAGGAATGGAAAAGGGTATCCCCTTCTCTGTCTTCATCCACCTCAGGCTCAGTGGTGCATGTTCCCAGCATAGTCTCTCCAGAGCACAAGTGGGTGGGGCATCTACTGCTGGCTGCTCCAAGGGGTTTGATCTTAGGGACCAGGAAGATCCCTCATACCCATCCTAGGCCTGTGAGAGGGGAGCAGAAAGGGATCTGCTGGCATCTAAGCCTTCCAAGCTGTGAGGGTCAGTGAGAAACTGGACTCTTCAGTCAGTTCATTTGAGGGCACAACACTGAACTCTGGCTTTTCTTTGTCACTTTCAGGTGGGGGTTGGGTGGCCTCTTCACCTTCCCTCCCTACTACTTTTTCTTTGATCCACCTACCTCTTTATCTCACCCCCACCTCAGCTCCTCAGTAAAGGAAAATGTAGGTCTTTTCTACTTCCATACCTTAAAGATGCTGGAGAGTAGGAGGAATGTGCTGATTTCTATTTGCATAGAAATAGCCCTCCTCCTGTCCTCCTAGAGTGGGGGCACTAAGCCCCTCCAGCCCGACCCCCATCCCCTCATAAGGAGGAACTAGATGAGCTAGACATATAGACATACAGCCAGAGCGTGCGTACACGCACACACACGCGCACAGTAAGGGGGTTAGGACCAGGTTAGTAATTGGGTAGATGGGGGAGAGGCTTGCCCCCTCTTCTGAAGGATGGGGGGAAGGGAGTGGTCTGATGAAGGTCCAACCTTCCTCCTCTTCCTCCACCTTGCTCAGGCCTTCTTCGGTGGGGGAGCCAGTTTGATGATCTCTTCCTCAGAGGGCTGTCGGATAATGTCTGGGAGCAAAAAGGGATGTGTCCAGGGATAGAAGTTGGGGGAGATGCCAGGCAGGCCCATTAAGCATCAGCCTTCACTCTCCCCAAATTCAAGGATAACCAATGGGAGTGGGCAGAGGTTCCACTGTATTAAAGGCAAGCCCTCTTACCTTTGTACTTCTTGGCACTGGGGATACGGGTTAGCTTGGTGTCTAGCTCATCCTCCTCAGAGATCTTCAGCACACGAGTTCTGTAGTCAACCACCATAGTGAGCAGGTCCGGACGGCGGGAGATCTCGAAGATGTGCTCGATGTAGGAGAGGTTGTCTGTGGGAGGCAAGAGATGTAATGTCAATAGGCTGTAAAGGCTGTAGTCCCCTGCTCTGCCAGACTTACATTCTAGAACTGAGTCTGAGGCACTCATATTGGTTATGGGAGGGGGCTGCACTAGATGACAGGCTACCAAGCCAGGAAAAGAAAGCTAAGGCACACAAATGATGCAGACAGCTATTCCCAAAAGGGCAGATAGTTGGGTCAGTGACGTTTCTTGATTGTGGATTTAGAACAAAAGATTTAGGGTAAATGCCAGGTCCCATATTGGAGGGAGGAGATAATAAAAAAATTAACTTGCTTTTCAGGTACCCCACACCCACCCTGTCCTTCTTCTACATTCTTTCCAACTAAGTATCAGGAAGAAGTTGATGACAGCTTATGTAGGCCTAGAGGAGTGGAATCTCTGGTCAACCTAGGAGAGATCCTTGGTCTTGTCAGAAAGGGTATTCTGAATGAGAAAAGGCTCACACATCACCAGAAGGATGATTGGTGAGGCATGGCCAGTTGCAGGAGTGTATAGGTGCCCTCAGACCTTCCCTGGCTCCTCCCGCCGAGTGTTACAGTCCTCTGTCACACACACCCTCTAGCCTCTCTGGTGTCCATGCTGACCACACTGTAGTCAGAGTCATGTGTCTGAAGGGCCCTGACTGAGGACCTTCACCTCACCCACCAAATGCCCTGTCACTCACAGTCCACTACAGCAGCCTTAATTACCTTCTCAGCCACCACTAAACACCATGTGTCCCAGGCAAGCCAACTAGGACTCTGCTTTTCCCAGTACACACCAAACACTCATTTCTTGTATGGCATCTTTGCTTGGCATGCTTTTTTTTGAGTTCTGCTTCCCACTTGCTTCCAAGGCTATCTTAAATATCAATTCTTCCCTAAAGCCCCCAGCTGCATGAGACTTCCTGCTCCCTGCCAGCAGTAGTCTCCAAAAGTGGATAAGAAGACTCGGCACTTGTAGCTCAAGTGGCTAGGTCACCAGCTACATACACCAGAGCTGGCGGGTTCGAATCCAGCCCAGGCCCGCCAAACAACAATGACAACTACAACCAAAAAATAACCCGGCATTGTGGTGGGCGCCCGTAGTCCCAGCTACTTGGGAGGCTGAGGTGAGAGAATCACTTTAAGCCAGTGGTTCTCAACCTTCCTAATGCCACGGCCCTCTAATACAGTTCCTCATGTGGTGGTGACCCTCAACCATAGAATTATTTTCGTTGCTACTTCATAAGTGTAATTTTGCTACTGTTATGAATTGTAATGTAAATATCTGATAAGCAGGATATATTTAGGCAACCCCTGTGAAAGGGTCGTTCAACCACCAAAGGGGTCGCACGTGACCCACAGGTTGAGAACCGCTGGCTTAAGCCCAAGAGTTTAAGGTTACTGTGAGCTGTGATGCCATGGCACTATACCCAGGGCAACAGCTTGAGACTCTGTCTCAAAAAAAAAAAAAAATGAAAAAAAAATGAATAAGAAAATGTTAGAACTTGTGGTTTGATCCTAAATTTTACCATTTTTGAATTCTTTTTTTATTACGTATATTATAACAACAGAGGAGTATCTGAATTTTTTTTTTTTTTTTTTTAGAGATAGTCTTACTTTTTTGCCCTGGGTGCCATGGCGTTACAGCTCACAGCAACCCCCAGCTCTTGGGCTTAGGTGATTCTCTTGCCTTAGCCTCCCAAGTAGCTGGGACTACCACACGCCCAGCTATTTTTTGTTGGTAGTTTGGCTGGGGCCAAGTTTAAACCCACCACCCTCGGTATATGGGGCCTGCGCCCTACTCACAGCCACAGGCGCCGCTCAGAGTATCTGAATATTTTTTACTGATAGTCAGGGGCACAACGAAAAAGTGTCTAAATGTCAAAACTGTGTAAAGCCTCCCATACTTTCTGACTCAGCCTTGTCAGAAGGGTGCGCTTTGATCTCGTCTCTATCTCTCAGGGAATGAACTGAGCTTGAAAGGCTGATGGCAGGACCCCTGTGCTCCCCTCCCCTACCTTTGTCCAGCTTGTTGTGGCTCTCCAGGAAGCTAAACCAGGCACTGCCAGTAGTGATCTCCTCACTCTTTTCACTGGGAATGTCCTCCTTGCAAGCTGACTTGAGCTGCTCCAAATCTTCAAGGGTGATGTTGTTAGTCAGGTCCTGGAGAAGGGTCCCGTACTCAGCCATGACTGGGGTTGGGAGGCGACAGAGGGAGAGGAGTTGAACTGAAGGTACAGGTGTCTGCTTTACTCACTGCTTTACAATCATAGTGGCTCCCCACCCCATCCCCACTCTGTTCTACCAGGCCAGGGCCTATAGAACATGGAGGCTGGGGGTGGCCATGGCTGAGGGAGAAAAGGTAGACCTAGGGAAGGTGATGGGGACAAAGAGAAACTCAGAAGCTAGGAGCCAGGCTGGAGCCTAGAGTGGCAAGTCATACCTCCTTCTCCCCACCATCTTTTCCTTCTTTTTCCCCCCTCTAACAGTAACCCTGGCAACAGCTCCCCTGACTGAGGAGGCGGTTACTATAGCAACCTGCTCCTGACTTTCTCACCCGCTGTCTCCCAAGTCCCCCCCCAGAATTGCCCCACCCACCTGTAACCACTCCCATGTAAGGAAAAAAAACCCAAAATACTCAAAACAACAACCAAGAACAGACTGTGATAGTGAGAAGCTGAGAAGGAAGAATTGGAGGGGTGGTAGGAGCTCATGTTCTAGCTTCCATTCTTCCCCAGAAGTAAAGGGGTCCCTCACTTCAACTCTCCACCACCCTACTAATGACTCATTTTGGATGAATGCCTAGTTGCTTGGTCTGGTGGTTCCCTGGCCCCTCCATGCTTAGCCTTGTATTCAATCTTTAGGGCTCGAGATGGGGGAAGGAGTAGGCCACCCCCACCTTTGTAGAGCCCGTTTGCTCCCTTGATGGTTACCAGGCCCCCACTCAGCCCTCTCTCCTAGCCTTTGTGCTATGCCTGCAGCCCCCGCGCCCAAGAATACCAAGCGGCTGCCTCTGGCCCCTTGCCCAGTTCCCAGGCTGGCTGGGTGGCAGGGGGAGGGGAGTCTAGATGCAGCTTTGGGAGAGTATGCTGAAGGGGACTGCTACCCCTTTTTGCATCAATATCCTGCTGGCACTGCTGTCAGCACAGCCTCCCAGAGAGTACTGGGTAGGGCCAGGTCTCATCTTCACCCCATCCCTTCATCCTTGGGCTTACTTTCCACTAGAGTATGAACTGGCGAAGACAGAAGAAAAGAAGGTTAGACTTTAGAATGAACTTTCTGCATTTGACAGAATGTAAAACTTTACTGGGAAGCTTAAAAAAAAAAAAAGGACTTATTTTCCATAATGAGTATGTATTTCCTTCTAATCAGAAAAGCGAAGTGTTTTTTTAAAAAGTACATCATGTCATAAACACTTGTGACTAGCCCAAGGGTTAGATGAGCTAGGAACTCATCTAGATGTCAAGGTGCTAGATGAACCGTACCTGTTTGAGCCTGCCTACAAATCACCCAGCATTGTTCTGGGAAAGTGGCAGGTCAGAGGGGTCAATGGTTGACACATTCGCCTTTCCCTTACCTCTGGTCTCTACTGCAGGGGAATGGAGGCAGAGGCATGCAAAATAAGAGGTGTGGACTTATAAGTCCCCATTCCCAGCGCCTCCCTTGTGGACCAGAATAAACAAGCCTCCCTTGGTGTCAGGCACCGTGACACAGACAGACAATGAGCCAGACAGCAGGGCTAGCACGACCCCTGCAAGAAACAGACACTTGCAGGCATGCTCAGTGGCACAGCCAGGTGCCACCATACAGAAGGGCCCAGCGGTGGCCCTGCCAGGCTGGGCCAGGAACAATGCTCTCTGACTGTCAGCACCAGGAACTGTCTCCGCCTTGAAATCTAGGTCACAACAGCAGGCTCTGGAGCCCAACCACCCACCCCTCCACTGATAATCCAAGGACAGAAGTGGGGGATGTGGATGAGGGGGATGATGGGGAGTGGGTACAGAGATGGAGATAAAAATGAAAGAGGTGAGGAGAACTGGAAGGAAAAGGGCAGTATGAGAAGGAAACAAAATGACCCTGCCCAACGGAGGAGTCTCTGGGGCCTGGAAAATGGCAGAATTTAGGGTTACATTGCCCTGCCTTCACATGGAAGAAGAGTTTGTAAACATGAGAAAGCCTGTGGGAGGAAAGTGGTGTGTGTGTGTGCGCGCGCGCGTGTGTGTCTTGGGAAGAGTTAAGATTTAGGGCTCTGAATCTAAAACACAGATCTACAGAGGAGGTGGGCGGGAAGGGATTAATGTGTGTAACAAACCCACCCACAGCACTGGGGCAGGGAGGGCAGCTGGGAGGAGATTCTCAGTGGAAGATACAAGGAGGTCCCTAAGAGAGGTGGGGGTGGGAATGTTACAGTGGCAGAGGAGAGATGTGTGTATGCCAGGATCCTGTGGATGTTGCTCTGTGGGTGTGGACATGGCTATCTGTTGTCTGTATGTGACTGTGTAAGCAGGTACATAATCATAGGCTCAGGTCCAGAGGGGAGAGGAACCTGCAGAATAAAGGAAGAGAACTGGGGTTGGACAGGGAAAGAGGCTGTAAATGAGGAATGGGATTGAGGGAGCACAACATCCAAAGCTAGAAGGCTGTTAGCTCCAGTTCAGCTGTTAACTGTAGCAACCTCAGTTCTGGGTGCCCTCTCCCCAGTTGTTAGGACAGTGATACCACTGGATGGGAGGGGTGTGGGGAATGGTGAGTAAGATGGGACAGAAAGGAATAAGGCCCCCTGAGGGCCTCCCTCCCTGGGGAGATCCATTTAGTCAGGCCTGGGTGTGGCAGCAGGGACAAGGGCATAGTTTGAGGGGAATTCTCAGGTTGTGGGGAGGTGGAATCTCCTTACATTGTTCTCAAGTCTCACTGATCAACTCTTATCACTGAGCTGGGCTAGCCTTGGTGAGGCTTGGCAGAGCTTGGCTCTTTCATCCTCCATGTCACTTTCCTCGCTAGAAATTCTGAATTCTTGAGAGCTTATGGAGAAGTGAAAAATCCTGTTCTCTAGAGCAGTATAGAGGGCTGCCTGGGAATCACCAGGCAGCCTGGGAGGAGGCCATTCTAGGGACAGGATACCAGGGCAGGAACCAGGAACTGGAGCCTCAGCTGCCAGGAAGTCAGTTCCCTTCCCTCCTAGCTTTCTGTGCTCACCACTTCCTCACACCTTCCTTCCTCCCCCTCCTTCCAAGCTGGCCCCAGGCGAGCCCTGACAAAGGTCAAACAAACTGAGGATGCTGGGCAACTGGGGCAGGGTAGGGGTTGGGAGTATGACAGGTGAGTGCTCCATGGGCTCTGAGGGAGGGAGAGGCCACTCTGGAGTGCTTGAGAAGCCTGGCAAATGGGATAACCACCTGTAGAGGGGGTGGCAGCACCAAGAGAATTTTTGTGCATTTTGACTTTGACTCATGGTGGATTATCCCCTCTCCCTAGCATTTGGTTCCAAATCCTCAATAAGTTTAAGAAGTGAGAAGGAAACCAAAGGATTAGGAGCTGCTGCCCTTCCCTCTCTCACATCTGCTACAGCTGCCTAAGGCTGAGGGGAGAGGCCATTTCACAGTAGCAAGTACCTGCTGGTCCCTGGAGCAGAAAGGAGGGGGCTCCCAGACACTCTTCTGTCAGTCTTTTGCCTGAACTTGGGGGAAGTAATAAAGGAGGGACAAACAGGTGGGACAGGTAAGATTAAGGTTCCAGCTATCGTATTTTAAATTATGTCCAGGCCCCAAATTCAAGTAATCCTATAGTTTATTTCCTTTAATATCATACTCAGTCGGCTTCTTCACTGTTTTTATCCTGCTTTGTCTTTATTTCTATAGGGTGTCTTTATTTCTATAATGAGGAGAATGATGAGGGTTTTAGGTTCCAAAGTCAGCCTGGGAAGCTGAGGAGGCAAGATGCCTAGACCCTCAATGTTCACTTTAGTCCAAAAAGCAAGGTGGGTTACCCATGGGCATGAGGACACAGGCTAAGCCTTCTAAGATGTGGTGTCAGAGATACCCGGCATTAGGTCAGGCAAGACAGAGGATGGCTCATGACTCTCCCTAGCCCAGCTCTGTCTCCAGTCATCTGGTTGTGGCACTTCCTGGTCCTATTTCTTTCTCTTTCCTATCTCTTTTCTTCATCCATTCCCTTTCTCCCTAGTCTCTCAGTCTCTCTCTTTTCCTCCTTTCCTTTCAATAGGTTTTCACCTCCTTCCAGCTTCTCCTAACTCACACATCCCACTTGGTGGTAGCCATGACTACTGAGGGCACCTAGGTTCTGTGATTCAGTTTCTCCATCTGAATCCTCAGAGCTACTATTAGAGAGGGGTGCACATTCCTCCTGCAAATGATAAAGTTTGAGTGGGAGAGGCCTGGAGATCTAGTGGTGGGTTCCCCACTGGCTGGTTGAGACACCCATCAAGACATTGTGCTTGAGGATGTGTGGGAGATGGTGGGGCACTGTGTGCTTCTGTGACCCCCCTTCTTCATGCATGATAATACATGTATACATTATGGGCACAGGTGTCACAAGGGTGAGTGAGGGGGTAGGCAACCGAAGAAGCTGCAGCCTGGGGCATCACTGGCAATTTCTCCTACAAAGTGTTTAACCACAAAGGAAAGAGCAATTAAAGCTAATCTCTTTGACAGCCCCTGGGGGCCAGACATGTAACTAAACAAACACATTTGAGCACCCTCCCGTAACTCCCCATCCTGCCTTCATCCACCCTAATTTCTGAGCCTCTTTAATCCTCTCCAGTATACTTCACACTCCTCTGACCTTCTCTGTCTCTCACTTCCTCTTTTTTCCTGATTCCCTGACTATCTCTGGCCCTCTGGCCTTTTCTCAATGTCTGTCTCCTTTTTACACACATTCCTCTCATTCTCTTTCTGATTTGGGCTCCATCCTTGGCTGACTCATGCTCATTCTTTTTCTCCCTCTTCCTTTCTTCCACCCCCTCCTCCATCCATGGGCCACTGTTGCCCAGAAACTAGCCACTCCCAGCACCCTAAACTCTCACTGGTTCCAGCAAGAGAGGCCACCAGAAGCCCCTATCTTCTTTCACCCAGCTGAGAGCAAGTACCAGGCTCCTTAGCTCTCAAAATGCCATCTTCTTTTCCTAGAGGAGTGAAATCACAATTTTCCCCCATCCTTTCCCACTGTTTTAAAGAGGGAAGCTGGGGGCTAGGAAAAGCTGCCCAGAAAATCAGGGTGGACATGGGGATGATGGCCTTTTCTGTCCACTCAGCAGTTCTGTTAGACTGATGACTTGGAGCCACAGTTCATTAGACTCCATGTGGGAGGTGGCTGGGGGTGTGCTGAGCTGTCGGATGCGTAGTGCAGGGACGTTTGTGATTTGGTGTGTGTGAGAGGATGTGTGTAAGCATCACATGGGTGTGTGCCACTGTGTGTGCTGGGGTGTCTCCTGTAGGTGTGTGTGTGTGTCCCTGTCAATTTTGACACAGATTCTATGACATTCATAGATACACGTTACATACATCATTCATCTACACCCCCAGCTCTTTCTTCCCTTCGGACAAGCTGTGCCAGCCCCTCCTCTCCCCCAGGTGCGCTGGGCCGGGGGTGAGGGCACGTGGTGCCGGCGGGCGGCAGAACCGACACAAGGCTGGACCGAGAGGCCGCCTGGGAGGCGAGTCCGAAGCCAAGGCGGGCAGGGAGGGGAGGGAGCGGGCCGGCCGGGCTGGCTGGGCGGGAAGCAGGCTGCACCCTAATCCCCAGGCCCGTCCGACGCCCGGCTAGCCGATTAGCGTGGAAGGGGCGGCCGAAGCCACGCCGCCTCCAGCACACGCCAGGCGCTGGGGACGCGGGGATCGAGAGACGAAGCCCGGGGGGCTGACACCGAGCGGACCCGTCCGGGGTCCCCACGCTACCCCATCTCGCCCTGGGCGTCCCGGAGCCTAGTCCCACCAAGCCCAGACCCCAAATCTGCCCCTTTCCCTGGATATGTCGCCTCTCTACCCCTCTCACCGCCTCTGGAGCTGAGCGCTCAGGGCGCGGGCGTTCCCGGTCCCCGGTTCCCGAGTAGCGTCCGGAGCCTCCTCCTCGGCTCCCGCCGCCGCCGCTTCTGCCGCCGCCGCCGCCGCCTCTTCCGCCCGCGGAGCCAGAGCCGGAGCCCAGCGCCGCCTCCACCCACCCGGCTGGCCGGTGATGTCAGAGCCGGGGAGGGGCGGGGAGTGGCAAAGGAGGGGGAGGGGAGGGGGGTGACCGAGGGACTGAGATCCTGGAAGACTGCTAGGATGGGGGACACAGTTGGGTGGACGGCTGGAGTAGGGCCGCTGCTGCTTCTCCCTAAACTGCGAAACAATTCTCATGTTTAATTCGTACTCAGATCACCCTCCTCCCCTTTTGGCCTTTGGATGACCACGGTGGCTGGGACCTCTGAGAAGCAGAGAGATAAGTTCAGGTTTAGGGGTTTGGAAGGCCTTTGTCGACAGGGTTTTCTTAGCTGCTTGCTTTGGTATTTGTAAGAACTTGCCTTGCCTTGCCTTAAGGGTTGGGGTTCAGTGGTAAGTGACTGTTCCTTACCCATATTGGGGGTGAAGGTAGGGTCAGTGTAAGCAGCAAGGTGGGGACCTCCTCTATTTGACCTGGGCCGTGGATCTTCTCTCTACAGAGCGAGAGAGGCCAGCAGGTCTCTTTGTGTTTCTCTCACCTTTCCCAAATATACCCCCTCCCGCCTTCCCCCCATGATGTAATTTTATTTTCTGGGGAGAAAAAGAGCAGCAATGAGCTCAGCATGCAAATATAGACAACTTGCAAAGCCACACTTAGCTCTGTCTCCCAGCTCTGCCCCTCTGCCCAGGGCCAGTGTGGCAGTTCTCACTTCCCCTACACCCTGGGACTTTCCTCCTCCAGATTCTTAACTGGTCTATAAGAGAAAAGGAAGAATTGGAGACTCGTATGTTCTCACCCCCATCTCCAGTCTAAGGGGTCTTGCCTCAGCTTTGGGCAGAGTCTGGTCCTGGAAAGAGATCTCAGCCGTGGGTGGATCCTTCCTATCAACAACCCCAGCAGGCCTAGGTCTGGGGGGGACCCTTCGGAACCCTGAGTTCCAACCTGGCTGTGACCCTTCCTGAAGCTTCAAATGACCCCCTCCTTTCTTAGGCCTATATGGCTCCTAGAAGAGGCTTAGGGCTCTTGCTGCTCTGAGTTTCATAGCCCTGCTCTTGCTGTCCCTCTCCCCAAGTGTGGCCTTCTTTGCCCCTCTGACAGAAACCCACCTTCATAACTTGCTTTTGTATGTATCGTATTTGCTCTGTGTTGTAGGGACAAAACCTGTTTTGTTGACCCATCTTTGAGAGTCATTTCTAAGTGAAAGGCTTGAGTCTTCTGGAGGCAAGCAGGACTTGGACTACATGCTAGTGCAGCCCCTTCCTTGAGCAAGTTCTGCTTCAAGCCTTGGTGTCCTCACTAGCAAGATGGGGGTGCCAATGCCTATTTTATAGGATTCTTCTGAGCTTCAGTAAGAGTAAGTCTCCAGGGATTAGAACAGATGGATGCTTACAAAATAGGAGTGATTATTTAGTCAAGGGCCTTCCATTGACCTGTGCTAGACAGTAAGTGCCACAGTATTAACTTAGTGCCCACACTCCTTATTAAACATTTGTTAAATGAGTACAAGTTAGATAATGGGTTCTGCTTTCTACACTCCTACCACTTTCTCTAGAATGCTTCCTGAGGGCCAGGTGAAGTGGCTCACAGCTGTAATCCTAGCACTCTGGAAGGCTGAAGCAGGTGGATTACCTGAGATCAGGAGTTTGAGACCAGCTTGAGCAAGAGGGAGACCTTGTCTCTGAAAAAAAAAGTAGTGAGGAGTTGTGGAGGGTGCCTGTAGTCCTAGCTACTTGGAAGGCTGAGGCAAGAGGATTGCTTGAGCCCAAGAGTGAGGTTGCTGTGAGCTGTGACGCTATGGAACTCAACCCCAGGGCAACTTAGTGAAGCTATCTCAAAAAAAAGAGTGCTTCCTGAATTTGTCTGTGAAGAGTGAGAACTTCCTAATCTCAGACCTCATATTTTCTTTTTTCTTTTTTCTTTTTTTTTGAAACCGAGTCTTATTTCATCACTCTTGGTAGAGGGCTAGTAGCATCACAGCTCACAGCATCCTCAAACTCCTGGGCTCAAGCGATTCTCTTGCCTCAGCCTTCCAAGTAGCTGGGACCACAGGTGCCTGCCACAATGCCCGGCTATTTTTTGGTTGTAGTTGTCATTGTTGTTTGGCAGGCCCGGGCTGGATTTGAACCTGCCAGCTCTGATGTATGTGGTTGGCGCCCTAGCCGCTGAGCTACAGGTGCTGAGCCTTTCTTTTCTTTTTTGTTTTCTTTTCTTTCTTTTTTTATGAGACAGAGTCTCACTTTCTTGCCCCAGTAGAGTGCTGTGGTATCATAGCTCACAGAAATCTCAAACTCTTGGGCTCAAGCAATTCTCTTGCCTCAGCCTCCCAAGTAGCTGGGACTACAGCTGCCACAGTGTGAAGGATGGAATCTTGCTCTTGCTCAGGCTGGTCTGGAACTCCTGAGCTCAGGCAATCCTCAGCCTCCCAGAATGCTGGGATTACAGGCTTGAGTCACCACACCCAGCCTTCATCTTTTCACACTTAGAGATCCTCCAAGTCTCCCAGCCACACTTTCACAACCTGATGCAGATGTGAAAAATATAACACTTGTTGAATTTACAGGCTTGTTTAGCTGTTCAGTCCTCCCACCTCCCCACTCCCAAATTCCTTTAGGTTCCCTGCATCCTTGGGCTGTTCAGAGTGTCCATGGCCCTTTCTTGCCAAGAACTCTGGCAAACTGAGATCTGGGGAAACCCCATGGTACAAAACATCTCTTCTCCATTTCCATGACTACCACCTGGGTCCATGTTCTGCCAGTTCTACTCCTTTATTGTTTTAGCAGTCCCTGATGGTGAGCTGGGCTCCTTACGTCTGGGATCTCCATCATCTCCCTTCCCCACATCCATTCTTCTTTTTTTTTTTTGTAGAGACTCACTTTATTGCCCTCCGTAGAGTGCCAAGGCATCACAGCTCACAGCAACCTCCAACTCCTGGGCTTAGGCAATTCTCTTGCCTCAGCCTCCCGAGTAGCTGGGACCACAGGTGCCCCACATCCATTCTGCTTATCACTACAGATTCCATTTTGCCCCCTCCTCCTCAGCTCACAGGATTAAGTAAATAACTCCCCTGTAACCCAGCCTCACAGCCACAGCGTGAATTTTTCCTCTTGACTGTGTGCCCCCAATATGACAATCACATCCTGCCAATGCTTTTGATGTTTTCCCCAACTGAAATGTCTTCTCCCCAAATCCTTTGTCTCCAATGAAATCCTGTTCTTCAATTTAAAGCCTGGAAAGGGCTCGCTTCCTTTATGAAGTTATCAAGCCCACTCTGATCTATCTTTTCTGAGTCCATTCTGTTCTTTCCTTTGTTCTTTCAACAAACATTTTTTAGGGAAAACTTTTTGAGTGCAAGGCCATGTGGAAGCAAAGAAAAAACTTGGGTTCCTGCTTTCAAGGCACATGTAGTTTAGTGGGGCAGACAGACACGCAGAGGAAGAACTGTCCTAGAATGTGCTGAGCACTAGAATAGAGATGTGCATGGGAAGTGCAGCAGGGACCCAGAGGAAGGCAGGTACGCAGGGCAGCCTCTGGGAAGGCCTCACTGGGGAAGTGTGTAGTATAATTGGGGCTCAGTCTTGATGTTCAAATAAGAGCTGCAGGGAAGAGGCTGTCAAGCAACACATAATCACTTAATTACAGATAGTTTTGTGCTTTTCTTCACTTGTTTAGTGTGCTCATCTTGACTTCTCAGTGGGGCAAATCAGCTCAAGAGCAAGGATAGGCCTGGCACTCTCTGTTCTCCCAGAGCCTAACAGCGGCACTGGACAAACACCATGTGTTCAGAAAAGGCTTGTTGACTTGGAGCAAATAAATATTCCAGGCTTGTCTGGGATAACTGCCTAGAGGGAGCCCCAAGTGCCTCCTCTCACAGTTCCCTAGCTCATTACTAACGAGGCACCCACACCTAAATCCCCCATCAGAGAAAGGCCACTCCTCCAGCCATAGAGGTGAGACTTCATCAACAGATACTTGCTCATGCTGCCCCAGATCTCTTTATTGAGGCCTCTCATTTGACCCAAATACATTAACAAAAGATTGCTGACATACAGCCCCAACACAGTTCCTCCCTTTCTCCTGGCCATGGGCAGGACAGCTTGAAGGATACAGGATTTGAGGGACTGGGGGAAGGCTGTGCATAGAGAGAGGAGGGACAGAAGATGGAAGCCCATAGATAGGGCAAGAGAAGAACCATAAGAAAGAGCATGGGGAGTGAGAGAAGAGACAATTA
The DNA here is from genome assembly GCA_963574655.1 of Perodicticus potto. Lineage (NCBI taxonomy): Eukaryota > Metazoa > Chordata > Mammalia > Primates > Lorisidae > Perodicticus > Perodicticus potto. Next base: position 26,625 of record CAUYRH010181252.1, on the reverse strand, counting down.
ACAGACACAGTTAAGTTATGGGATAAGAAACAGAAGTCACATGAGACAGCTGGGCTGTCGAGGGAAAGTAGCTCCTTGCCTCATCATGGGGGCAAGGACTCAGCACCCATCAACAGACCCCAGTTGTCCCTAAGACAGAAAATGACCTATTGTCCCTGGAAGACATCAGGGAAGGAGACAAGGAAGGCAGGAGGGAGCATAAGGAGAGCAGGTGGGGCTGGGAGATGGTTGCCACAGCAACTAGTCATCATCATCGTCGTCGTCATCATCATCATCATCTTCTGTGTTGATCTCTCCTGACAGCACATCCTCCAGCCAGTCCTCCAGCTCCTCAGCAGAAGGTAGGTCCTCCTCATCATCCATTTCCATCCATATACTATCCGCCTGGGAGACAGCATAGGCAGGGGACAAAGTTAGCCCCACCACGTCTTTGGACCTGTCCTCCCACTTACTGGATTCTGTACGTCTTTCCTGCATTCAGTCCCTACCTTTCATCTATCAATGGCCAGGAAAACTGTCCAGGTGAGGGTGTAGGTTAAAATAGTGACAGATCGGAGTGGAAAGAAAAGCTAGAGGAGCCAACAAGACTTCTCCCTTTAATTGGCCTTCCATGCTCTTGCTCATTAAGTTTCCTAAAACAGCTCTCTCTCTTTTTTTTGGAGACAGAGTGTTACTTTGTCACTGTTACTAGAGTGCAGTGGCCTCATAGTTCACAGCAACCTCAAACTCCTGGGTTCAAGTATTCCTCCTGTCTCAACCTCCCAAGTAGCTGGGACTATGGGCATCCACCACAAGGCCTAGCTAAATTTTTTAATTTTTGTAGACTCAGGGTCTCACTCTTGCTCAGACTGGTCTTGAACTCCTGACCTCAAATGATCCTCCTGCCTGGGCCTCCCAGAGCCTAGGATTACAGACGTGAGTCACTGCACCTGGCCCAGTAGACCTTTCTATCATGCCTTTGGTTACTTTTCATTGTCTGTAAGATAAAGTCAGTAACTCTTCATCATTCATGGCTTCTCATAACCTGCTCTTCCAGTACTGTCTGAATAAGTTCTAGATTCTCAAGCCATACACATTACTGGCCTTTTCCTGAACCTGACACTCATTTTCCTACTTTTAATATTTTGATCTTGCTTTTTCCTAATTTGGAAATGACCTCCAAGTCATCACTTGTTGAAATCTTTTTTTTTTTTTTTGTGAGACAGAGCCTCGAGCTATTGCCCTGGATAGAGTGCCATGGCATCACAGCTCACAGCAACCTCCAACTCCTGGGCTCAAGCGAGTCACTTGCCTACGCCTCCCAAGTAGCTGGGACAACAGGCACCCGCCACAACGCTCGGCCATATTTTGGTTGCAGTCGTCATTGTTGTTTGGCCACCCGGGCTGGATGCGAACCCGCCAGCTCAGGTGTACGTGGCTGGCGCCTTAGCCCGTTGAGCCACAGGCACCGAGCCCACTTGTTGAAATCTTATATGTTATACACAGTGTCCATTTTCTTTTTATTTATTTATTTATTTATTTTTGAGACAGATTGTTACTTTGTCACTCTACTTTTACTAGAGTGCCATGGTGTCATAGCTCACAGGAACCTCAAACTCTTGGGCTCAAGTGATCCCCTTGCCTCAGGCTCCCGAGTATCTGGGACTACTGGCGCCGGCCACAGTGCCCAGCTATTTTTAGAGGCAGGGTCTCATTCTTGCTCAGGCCAGTCTCGAACTCAAGAGCTCAGGTGATTCACCCACCTCAGCCTCCCAGAGTGCTAGGATTACAGGCATGAGTCAGTGCGCCCAGCCCCACAGTATCCATTTTAAATGTCACTTTTAAACTCTTCTTTGAATCTTTAAGCAGAAATCACTTTGATTTCTGTATCTTTCTAGCATTGTATTTGTATCTTTATTATAAAATTTATCAGATCTGGCCTTGTAGTTAATACCTGCCTACCTAATCAGCCTGGGAATTCTATGAAAGGAAAGTCTGTGGCTCATTCAATTCAACATTTTTGAAACACCTAACATGTGTGCCTGAGAAGACTTCTGCCCTCAACAAGCTCAGTCTCCTGGAAGAGAAAGTTATAATACATAAATAGCCACATAAACATCATATTCTCAATGCCTAGTGAGCTCTGGGTGTGCCAGGGAGGGAATGCTTCTAAGTGGGATATCTGGGCTATGGAGGAGAAAGGATTTGAGCTGGGCCTTCAAGGGTGAGTCACTGATTCCAATGGGTGAGGACAGTGGCTTGTTCAGATTGTGAATCTCCGAGTCCATCCAGCTGTTAGATAGGACTGTCTGCTTCCTCTAGGAAAGGTTCAGTTCCTGGTTAGCAGAGAGGAAGAGAGCTAGCTCTACTAGGAAATGGAGTTGCGGGTCAACCAGGGATGAGGGAAGGAAACTCACATCAGTAACATTGACGATTCCTATTTGTGGGGCTGACAAATCGATGTCAAATGTCTTCTCCCAGTATGGGACCAGCTGTAGAGAGATCCAAATATGGCAATTTAATGGATTTTAGGAGCACATGAGTCCAGGAGGGTGAGTGTGAAGGTCAGCCCAGGGATAAACAGAGCAGACAGCATGCACTGGCAGTGGATGGGAAATGATTCCAGCTGTGGGACCTGAGGACGGTGGGCAGAGCTGAGCAGAAGAGCAGAGCGCACAGAGGTGGAGATCAGGGGGCCAGCCAGGCACTTGGGCCTCTGTCTGAGGAAAGCTGGACAGGAGGCCGCTGTTCTGATCTCGACTTTGCTACTGACTGACCTTGTGGTGAAGATCAAGTTGCTGTTTTTCTGTGGCTCTCAGTTCCTACAGCTCTAAAATAAAGTAGTTATCCCATTGATCCCCAATGTTTCTCATGTTTGTGTTGTTCTTTCAGTTACTTGCTCAGTAACAAGTGCTAGTTGTGGGGGCTCATCTGGGAACAAAGCCAACTCCTGAAATATAGAACCTCTGTGCTGTGATTCTGTGGTTGAGTGTTGTACCTGTGTGCACCCGTGTGTACCCGTGTGTACCTGTCTGCAGGGCTGCTGTGCCCATCTGCTCACCAGAACTCTGGCTTCCTTTAGGAGGCAGCCCTGGCATGCAGCTTCTTGTCCAGCCTCTGCTCTGGGAATTGCGTGTTATGTTCGAGTGTGATTCACCCCCCACCGTTTCCCCTGCTTAGGAGGCTTTCTGTGCCCAGAGTGCCCTTGAGCATGCAGCAGGCATCACCTCCTGGGGTCTCACAGCTAGGAGATGGGGACAAGAACTTTGAAACAAAGCCCTCCCTAAGAAGGTACCACAGTCTCAGGCCCCACCTCAGGAGAGCAGGGCCTGGGCCATGTCTCTTACCAGCGGGAAGTCATCAGGGTCAACCCAGATGATGCTAAGATCAGGGTTTTCAGTGTTATCTTGGGCCACAGCCTTGAGCGTCTCTAAGAATTCGAAGCCATCTTGGAGGGAACACAAGTGCGAAATGTGAGGTAGGGTAGAGAGGAAAGGGACACAGTACAGGAGTGCAGACCTACTTCCCTGCTCCCATCACCACGTGCCTGGCCCCAGGCTGCTTTTGCCAACTCCTCGGAAATGCCTCCCAGGGAGGCCTAAACACACTTGCCCCACTCCCGAGCCTACGCCCCCCAACTCTTCCTCACCAGGATCGGCTTCCTCTGCAAAGGCCACAATATGGATCCCATCCATATCGTCCTCCTGTGAGGGAGAGAGGGAGAGCAGGATGGAGAGGGGTCCTTAATGTGCTCCCTGAAGTCGGAGTGCCCAGGACAGATCCTAGATGTTCCCTGAACCTGAATTTTATGGTAATCCAGCTTCTGGACCAGATATATTCTTGTGATAGTAACTCTTTTTCTAAGTGACACTGTCCCTTTCAGCTCCAAGGCCCCCAGGCCTCTCTGGTAATCCCTTCATCCCCAGCGTTTGGGGCTCCTCCCTTGTCTTCACCCACTGTGTCTGTCTTCCAATTCCTGACTTATTCTTCAGAATAGAGAACCTTCTGCTTTGCCGATGCACTGTTTTTCCTACACGTGGGCCTGAGGAGCAGCAGAGGGAGTGTTTCTAGGCCTTGAGTCTTCAGCCACCCATAGTCCCCATGGGCCTGGCCCTGGCACTCACCCAGGTCTCGTACATACTCTCAGGCTTCAGTTTCCGTAGGGTCGATCTAGCAGAGACAGGTGGAAGGGCATCACTCAGTGGGCGAGAGGGATACCCCCTTCCAGAGGGTCCTAACAGCAGAGGCTGCCTCTGGGTCAGGCCCAGGGCACAGACAGCTTGTGGCCCAGAACAAAGCCATCTGGCAAAGCCTAGCTCTGGGCACCAGGCCCAGATCACTGCATGGTTAAAGCCGTGGGAGAGGGGCGGGTGGGCAAGGGGACAGGAAGAGAGGTAAGAATGGGACATCTGGGTATTCATCCATTCATTTATTTACTCATTCACTCATCTAATGTGATTGAGTGCCTGATGTATCCTAAGCACTCTGCTAGGTGCTGGGCCGGGGGACATGCTCCTATCCCACTGAAGGGGCCACTATCTAGTTGGTGGGAGAGAGTAAGTAGCATTCACACTGATGTGGATTGAGGAAAGGGAATGTATGTGAGCACAGGGCAGGGGTTTTCAGCCTCAGCACCGTTAACATTTGGGGCCAGACAATTCTATGTTTGGGGGACTGTCCTGAGCACATAGTCTTGTTAGCAGTGTCTGTGGCCTCTGGCCACTAAACACCAGTAGCGCTACCCAGAAGCAAAACCATTTCCGGACATTGCTAAATATCTCTTGGAGGGCAAAATCTTACATCCACCTCAGCACTCTCTCCACCCCTGCAGAGAACCACTGTTGTGGGGTAATGTGTTAGGAGGAATATGCACCAGAGGTGAAGTCCCAGTTCTGACATTACCTGTGGGACCTCTTTCATTGAGAGGGCTACAAGGATTAAATACAATAATAGAGATAGAAAGTGCATAGCAGCTTGTGGCAGGCAACAGGCATTCCACTGTCTTTTGTTGATGGGGATTATTTAAGTCACAGGCCATGTCACAGTGAACCACACACATTTACGGAGAACCTTCTCTGTGTAGGGATCAGGGTTAACCACTGGGGTGCAAAATAATATAGTGACAAATATCAGTGTGTCAGTGAGCACTAGTGCCCAGACGTTCGTTCATCCCTAGGTAAGACCAGCCTGTCTCAGTGGTGGTGACCTAGCTCCGGGGTGGGGGTTGGCTGCCCTGCCCAGGGGTGCCCCCAATCCCTACCTCCTATGCTCCATCACAAAGTTGACAATCTCCTCTTCACTATTGGGCTTGTCTGGGATGGTCACAGGCTCGTCCATGAAGGCTTCATAGAAATCGATCTCATTCAGTTTCAGGGTTAGCTTCTTTGCCACCTTTGAGAGAGCGGGCAGGAGTGAGTGCAGCAGGTGACATGGGGTCGCAGTGAGAGGCAGTATGATAAGGGAACAAATGTTAGAAAGGGAGTAGGAAAACTTGGATCCTTGACACTGCTCTGTGACACTGGACAAATGTTTAACTTCTCTGGGCTTCTGAGAAGAGTGCGTTAGATAAACTAAAGCCCCTCTTCAGCTCTAAAATCTGTAGAGCAGGAGGAGCCTGGGAGATGGGTGGGGATGTCAGTGTGTGGGAAGGGACTAGGTCCCTCTGCGGTTTGGGAGAGGAGGCTGGAGGGCATCTGAGAAGCACGGGAGAGATGCAGCCATGGGATGAGAACCTTGCTGTCGAAGGTGGCGAAGAAGGGGATGTAGGGATGGAACTCCTCGGCGGCATCCTCGAAGGCTTTGTAATCTGAAGGGGGAATGCAGAGTCAGTCTCTGACAGAACCAGCGTCGGTTTGGGGCCATCCCCCTTTGCTTCCCCTACTTCTTTGGCTGGTGGGGTTTATTCTGAGACTCAGCCCTCTAGTCCTCTGAGAGTGGGTAGAGTGCAGAGGGCTGTAGTGGGGGAAAGGAGCAGGTTGGAGTGTTTGGATCCCCTGCAGAGGAAGGGCAGAGCAGTTGGTGAAGCTGATAGTAGCCAGATGAAGAGCTGACCCTATGTGTGTGAAGACAGGGCTGGGGGCGAGATGGGGGTCCTTTGTGAGGGTTACCCACGCTCTGAGTCCTTGCTCTTGAAGTAGCCAATGAGTTTGTTCTCATCCTCAATGTTCTCAAATGCCTGCAGCTCCCGTTCCCCCTCAATCAGTTCCACGGGGTCTTCTAGGACCTGAAGGAGCAAGGACATTAAAGAAAGAGTGAGCCTCTGTCCTCACTGGGAGGTCAGGGGTCAGAGACAAGAAGGTGGTGGTGGGGGGGGCTGGAAGAAGGGACTAGAGGTGTGTGTGTGTGTGTGTGTGAGGTGTATGAGATGTGTGTGTGGTGTATGAAGTATGTGTATGAGGTGTCTGTGTGTGATGTGTGTGTGAGATGTGAATAGTGGGAGTGAGATGTGGGTTGTGAGAGGTGTGTGTGCATGTGTGTGAGGTGTGTGTATCTGTTGTGTATGTGTGAGATGTGTGTGTGCGTGTGTGGGAGATGTGTGTCTGTTGTGTATGTGTGATGTGTGCGTGTGTGTGATATGTGTCCGGTATGTATGTGTGGTGGGTGTGTGTGTGTTAGAGAAGTATGTGTCGTGTGTGTGAGATGTCTGGAATGTATGTGTGGTGTGTGGTCTGTTGTGTATGTATGGTATGTGTGAGGTGTGTGTGAGATGTGTTTCTGTTCTGTATGTGTGGTGTGGGATGTGTGTGGTCTGAGATATGTGTGTGAGATGTGTGTGTGGTGTGAAATGTGTGTGCTGTGTTTGTGGTGTGTGAGATGTGTGTTCTGTCTGTGCGGCATAAGGGGGTGGCGCGCACTAAAGGACGGTGGAGTCTTGACAAGGCGGCCCTGCCCCGGGGAGCCCTCACATCCAGCAGAAACTCCACCAGGGTGTCGGCAGAAAGCTCTCCGTCGTACTCTATGACTTCGTCCCCCTTGAACACGTAGACGCTGTCCTCTTCAGTGAGTCCTGGGGGGTGAGCCGGGGTGACCAGGATGATCTCAACCTTCCCACAGACCCCAGTGTCCAAACCCTGGTCACACTCCACCCCGTAATCCCCCAGGACCCTACATCCCCTGCTCACACTTTGAAACCCCCGCCACAGCCCCTTAGTGCCGACACCCCCAGTATCCACGTCCCTGGGTTTAGCCCAGAGGCTGACCTGGCCCCGGGCTCTAGGAGAAGCTGGGCCATCAGGTAGCGAGAGAGATTCTAGCAAGATTCCTTCCTTTCTCTGCCTGCACTACCAGAGATGGGTATTCAGGCAACCCCTCTGAGGACTCGGCAGCTGGTTCCCAGGCCAGCCCTTAACTCGCTGGTACTGACCAGATGACTTCATTATTATCAAGCGCCCCGCCCCCATCCGCAGCGGGAGTCCAGGCTCAATTCTGTGCTGCCCCCTGGTGGCCGGGCGCTGTAACGCTAGCCGCCCCTCTGGATGGGGAGAGCCAGAGCAGGAGCTTGCAGAGGCCTTGCAAGGCGGGCCTGTGGCCCTTGGCTCCCCTTTACCCAGCACCTAGCCATGTTCTTAAGGTAAGTATAGAGAATTCCTCCCTCGCTTCTTTCTGGGTCTCTGTAAGGAATAGAGAGGCCAGAAGCCCCAGCCATAACTCTCCCAGTTTCATATTTTCTCCCCCACTTCCAGGATAAACTTGGTGGAGAAGTCCCTAGCCCCCAGATTCCAAGGCCTACTCAACACATTCTCCACTAGAGATCTCCCCCAGGGTCACGGCCACTTTCCCTTCTCTGCTACTCCCTTACCTAGTTTCTTGGCCACAGCTGCATCCTTCTCCGAGTCCACCAGCCCGAAGCCAACACCCTTGTCTTCTAAGACTTGGGCTGCTAACTGAAGGGAGGGTTAGGGTTAAAATTAGCTCCTGGAATTCTTATTAACCTCTATTCCTCATCTCATACTTTCAAGTTGGGTCAGTTGGGGTGCAGGAAATATGAGTTGATCTTGACTCTATGCTAAGATCCAGAATAAGTTCTTTACAACCTCACCTCACCTTGTCTCTGGTTCATGAGTATTTATTGCTTGTTTGCTGTATGCTTATTACATTGAGCTTTAGGGCACTGCACACTGCCCGGTTCCTGAGGATGCTGAGGCATCTGGCTGCAGAAAGTCTGAGGGCTCTGTCCCTCTTCAAGGGTCAGGCCCTGCCCTCCATCCTGATCAAACAAATGTTAGGCTCAGGATAGCGTGATGTTGGAAGTCCCTGGAATTCTTCAGAATGACTCCCAATGGGAAGATTTTTAAAGGGCAGGAAAGTGGGCATGGGCCTGGGCATGTTGCTGAGGAATGAGAAGGCCAAGAGCTGAGAATAGAGGTCAACTCTCATCACCCTGGGAAGGAGCGAGACTGGCAGGGACTGTACAGCTGTCCTCATCCAGACCCAGCGTGCCCCTTTCACATTCTACTCAGCCTTTCCTTAGGCTGTGGACAGTCATGCCTGCGGGGCTTCATCCCCCCAAGCCTCCCAGCTCAGCTCCCAATCCGGATTCACTCTGCTGCTGGCATAGCTTGCAGCTTCACCACGTTCAGCACAGGCTTAGGCACCGTGATTCTCAGGAGGGTGGGAAGGGAGGCAGTTGACAGGCGGAAGGCCAGGGAGACTGAGCACTCAGGGTAAAAATGTTTGGCTCACTAATCAGATGGCAGGTTCTAGCGCTCAGCAGAGGCACATAGAAATGCCAGCCATGGTCTAGTGTGTCACCCTGAAATGCTCCAAGCTCTGGATGAGTTGGGGGTTACTGCACACCAAACCAGGGAAGGAGACACAGAGGTCTGGACAAAGAAACTTCAGCATATCCCAGCTCCTAGAAGGGTGTGTGTGATCACATCTCCCAGTCATCCCCCTAGATAAGCTTTTTCTATTTTTATTTATTTATTTATTTTGTTAACTTCTTTCCCCTTTGGGCCTACAATTATATTTGGGGTGAGGAAACTCTTCACACAAAGAGGAGGTGGGGAAGGCAGTCTGTAGCCTCCTTTGACTAAGAATGTTCTAGTGAAGGCATACAGCTTGATAAGTGGGAATGATGGGGAATTTGGGAGGGGAGGAAGAGAAAGGGGTCTGGGAGGCCAATGGGAGGCATGATCTCTCAGAAATATTTAAACATCTAGCCATTAAATGACATGCAAATAAGATATCAATAACATTTCCATGTATATTCAATTTGAATCCCTTTGGGGTACAACCCCTAACTGTGTAGAGCTGGGACATGTTGTGGCTAGGAAAGTGCTTTGGTGGGGTGGGGGGTGCAATGCACTGCACAGCAGTCTCCCCTTGTCCCTACATACTGTCTTTTTCTTTTTCTGCCTCCCACCCCCATCCTGGTCAAACCTAGGCCTGTTACTGCCAGCCTCCTGTAGCAGACAGGGGAGCTCCCCCTACAGCACCCCCTCCCAAAATTACCTCACTAGGATAATATTGGGGGGTTCCTGAGTCTCTGTTTTGCATTTGGCTAAGGCCATGTGCTACTTGTGTCCTGTTGGTCATGACAGGGGACCTGCCACACTTCCCCCCCGCCCCTAGATCCTCTTCTCAGAAATCTGCCTGGGCATAAGGTAGGGGACTGCAGAGAGGGACTGGGCACACTCTGCAGGCCTATAGCCCCCACTCACCTCCAGGATTAGCTCTTCCATCTCAAATTGTCTTTGTGAGGCCTTGTCATCCTCGGGGGGCTCATGGTAGAGGAGTGCCAGCACCTCATACTTCTTGAACACATTCTTGTAGTTCTTTGCGTTGACATTGATCACACGGTCCACACCATCATACTCAGGGAAGTCCAGGCCTTCCTCCCCCTGTACCCCTGACTTGGGAGTCCCTAGCACCAGCAGTAAGAGCAGTACCAGCCGCAAACTGGGCACAGCTCTGGCTCCCATCCTGTCTGTAGTGCTCATGGAGGTAGTGAGATCTTGGTCGGCTCTCCTGGTCCAGAAGAGCTTAGCTGGGAGGGAGGGGCCCCTGGGTCCCGAATCCTGAGTTAGGGGCTCAAGGTGGGGGTGGGGTGTGGAATGGCCCAGAGCAGTGGACAGAGGACACTGCTGGGTCTTGGAGAAACTGCCGACGGAGCCAAGAGAAAAAGGGTCAGGACGAGGAATAGGAGCAGGGGGCGGGGATGGAACCAGAGCTGCCCCCTGAAATTGGCACCCCTCAGTCTCCACCTGGTCCTGTCTAAATATGTCTCTGTGGTTGGCAGGAGAGATGGATAACCTTCTGAGGCCAGGACAGTTCCATGAGGGCTGGAATCCTCCCACCTCCTACGTTCTCCCCCAAGCTCCAGTGGCTCCTTCCCTCCCCTCCCCCAGTTTCCAGGGCTCCTCAGCCCCTGTCCCCATGCTGGACTAAGAGCTCATCGCCATATTAAGAAAGGAAAAGGGAGAGACGCTGAAGCTAAAAATAAGACCAGATGAGTCGGAGGTAAATGAAGCTGGGGCTGGGGGAGGGGAGGTGTAGGGGTAACTAGGGAGAGCTGAGGGCTGGGCAAGAGTAATTAGAGAGTAGTTAAATGTAGGTGGAAAGGAGGAGGTATCTGGATCAGGGGCTAAATTGATCTAGGACAAAAGGAGGACAAAAGTGGAATTGACACGACATCTTAAAACCTGGGAATCTTCAGTAGGTTAAGTGTCTCTTTGATCCTGTGAAGGAAAGGGAGGCAGTAAAATTGCAATCCAGGCTGCAGGGAAAGACCCTCTGCACTTCCCTTTAAAGAACCAGGACCAAAGATGAGGTCATTCTCTGAATAAAAGATGGAGTCGTGTCCAAGACTGGCAACCTGGCCTCGCTCCAGCCAGTTTCCTTGGCTTCACTCAACACTCCTAACTCAGGATTGCAGGGGAAGCACAGGGTTGGCCCACATATCATCCTGCGGAGATATGAATGTGGGGTTTCTCTGCCCATAAGGCCCATAAGGAGAAGGGAAATGTTATTTGGCTGCCACTGTATGTGTGCACTCCCTCTTCTGATCCTATAGGACTTGGTTTTCTAGGGCATAGTAGGAAGGAAGAATTCTACCAGGTTGCATGATTCCAAGGAAAGTGAATAACTACTATTTATTCCTATGTCTTTGACGAGACAAAGAGGATCAGATACAAATACTTGGAGACAGGGTGGGATTAACACTAGGAAAACATGAAGTGGTTAGCCCTGCACCCTGAACCTACGTTGTCGATTCTGTGCACCTGTGACCCAAGGCAGAGTTGAGGGATAGGGGCTTTAACTTCTGGATCCCAGCTTGGAAGTGAGGACAGAGTGCGTGAATTCAGTTCTAGGTACCTAGGAAGGAAGGATCCTCTTTATGGCCCCATAGAGCTCTCACCATGCACAGGTAAATGGGCACGAGGGAGACTATGCTCTCCATGTTCAAATCGGATGCACCCACCCCACCCTGAGTTACGTGATTCTGGAAGAACAGTGTGTATTGTAGGAGCATTGTATTATGTGAGCAGAATAACTTTCCACACTCCCAGGGGAGAACCTTAAACAGCTAAGCAAGGAGGCTGCAAAAAACCTTGAGAATGCTGCAGGAGTTGGTCCAAGAGAGACAGCTGTCACTGTGGCCGGGGAGGCCAGAGCTGACCTAAGTGTAGCACGTTAGAGTAGAAGAGACCTCAGAATCCCATTTCCTGGTTTCTTAGAAGAGTAATGTGCCCAGAGACATACAGCCGGAGCAAAGACATCTGGAAGAGATGGGCAGGCCCGCCCAGAAGGAGAGGAGATAGATGACTTCCAGCCCCAATTTTGTGCTTCTGCTGTATTCTGGTGTGGCTTGCATTTGCACAGAGACAATGGGATATTAGACCTGTAATATCATGAATCTGACATTTCATACCCCCAAAGGTATGAGATGGGACTCCTTGGTGGCCTGGGCTTGCTCCATCTCCTAGTGCTGTCCTGTAGCTACTAGACCTTTTTTTCCATCCTGCTCCCTCTTGTTGCCCTCTTGGGCTCCATTTCCACCCTTACCCTTTGTAGCACTCATCCCCATCCTTCTCTGTCTGATGCTTGCTCTCTACTTTCTCCCCATTCCCCTTTTCTTCAGGCCTTTGGGCTTAACAAAAGCTCAGCCAATGGTGTCAAATGACCCTGAGTTGGGGCCTCTATATTTTTAACCCACCAGACACCCGAAGCTCCTGCTACTGAAACCTGAGGAGCTGACCCCTCGGTGCACCCCCTTCCCAGCCCACTCATGTATACCCTTGGCCCCTTGATCTTTCAGGGTCTGGTTCAGCTGCGTCAGCAGCTGTGGAAGGACCCCAGACTGGTACAGCCTCGTCCCTAGGAAACCTTGTGTTGGAGGAGGGAGAGGACCAGGAGGGGGAGAGACCTCTGAGGAGGAGCTGATAAGGGGACAGTAGGTGGCTATATCTTAGGTGGCCTCCTCCTTGTTGGCCACCACCGTTCCTCCTCTAGATCCATCCACAACTCTCCTCCATCATTATCCTATTTTTGTTTTGTTTTGTTTATTTGCCTATTATTGGCCCAGCCCTCATCAAAACACTAGCATAAAAAGTAGTTAAGGCAGGGCGGTGCCTGTGGCTCAAGAAGTAGGGTACCAGCCCCACATACCGGAGGTGGCGGGTTGAAACCCAGCCCTGGCCAAAAAGTACAAAAAACAAAGAACAAACAAACAAACAAAAAACCCAGCCCTGGCCAAAACTGCAACAACAACAAAAAAAAGTAGTTAAGGGCACAAGTTCTGGAATCAGAAAGATCCTGGTTTTCCCATCTATAAAATGGGGTGGGGTGTTAGGAAAATATCTGTGTGAACTGATGGTGTGTGTAAACCCCTTGTCCAGTGTTAGGCATGGTGTTCAGTCACTTAATATACGTGGGATTTGCTTTTGCTGACAGCTGGAGATTTGCTCACAGCTTTCCTTAGCATCTCTCTCTCACCCCCTGCCTTCTTTTGAGTATAGTCAACCCTCTGCTCTGAAAGAGGTCTGAGAATGAGCTGCCCAAAGACAAAGTGGAAGGGTTTACAAAGCAAAGGTGAGAATGAGCTGGCCAAAGACAAAGTGGAAGGGTTTACAAAGCAAAGGCAAGTGAGTGGGGGAAGGGAGCAGAAGAACTGCCAAGATGAAGGTGGCAGGAGAGAAAGGCTCCCGTGACTTCTCCTCATCCCAGAAGGGATGTGGGAGGCCCAGCTTGAAGGAGTGTCCATCACCCTGTGATGGGTGGGGTAGAGTGGGGCAGGCTGCTTTGCCTGAAGTGAGGCCCACAGTCCCTCAGAGACCTGTAATATCATAAATCTACTTCAGGCTACACCAGAGAAAACAAGCTGAGGGTGGGATGGGTCAAGGTGCCTTAACAATGGAGGGTGAGGGGCAGGGGCCAGCAGTCTGGCTGGAGTTCTTCCTCCTTCAGACCTTCCTCAGCTGAAAAGGGCCACTCACTGGTGGCCATTCCCAGTCACTTGCCTTCTCTGGACCTCAGGTTCTTAATGGACAAAACCAGGTTTTTTCCGGCACCACCCTGTGGTCTGCAGGCTGGTCTGGAGACTCCAGTGAGGGATCAGAGGGTCTGCCCTGCCGGACACCTGTGTGGATGCCCCTGTTCCCTCTACAGGGTGTGGCTCAGATGCTCCTCTCATCCCCTCCCTTCTCTCTGATCCCAGATGGACTTTGTAGCCAATTGTCCTGTCCTTGCTGTCCAGGGGATCAGAGAGTGACTTTAAGATGGAGGATGGATGCCTGATTCAGATTGCTTCCCAGCCTGGACAGTCCCTGAATGACTTCCTCCACCCGGGCATCACAGGGAGCCCTGCTACCCCAAAGTCAGCATCCAGCCAGGTGAGAGCTATTCTAAACCTTTACTCTCTGGACTGGCTGCTGTACTCAACAGGATTATGTCCCTCCCCTGGGGTCCAGCCAGGCACAGGCTGGGTGTCCCCTCAACCCACCCCATCTTCTGCCTGTGATCCCCTCAGTCCAGCCCCAGAAGGGTCTGTCTCTCTGATCCAAGGTAATTAATCCTAGTGTCTCTCTCAGATGTCGTGTCAAACTCATAACCCTGACCCTTCTCGTGACGCCCTCGTCTCACACGAAGCTCTTCCTCTGTCGAGTTTAGTAGTATGTCTCCCTCTCCAGCCAGCCTATGGAAGAAAAAGGCCAGTGTGAACTCAGAGCAGGCACAGGGGAGGCATCCTGGGGAGACAGGTGGAGGCCTGAGGTCTGGACACACGGCACAGAGGCCTGGTCGGAAAAGAGCCGTTCAGCTGAAGATTTGGGGGCTGGGATCCTGGCATGGCACACACCTGGCGGTGAGGTGGGGAGAAAGCCAGTGGGTCTGGAGGAACTGGACAGGATGGGAGGGCTAGTTAGGGACTGGTGACCACTCAGAGCAGGGCCCAGGGGAGCCTCACCACCAGGCCGTTGGCGAATGATGTATCTTCTGGTTTCGTCATAGGCAAAGATAAGGAAGCTGTAGGGAATGGCACAGACCCACCACGTTAGCCTGCAGAGAGCAAGAGTCAGTCAATGTGGCAGGAGATACAGGGGCCAGAGAAAGACAAGTGTCCCGGGTGTGCTCGGGACTGTGCTGAGTACTAGAGACAGGGAGGTGATCAAGCTTTGATTGGCCTCTACCTTTAAGAAGAACACAACCTGGGCGGGTGGGTGTGTGTGTGTGAGACAGAAGGGTGCAGAGGAAAAGCCAAGACAGAAACATAAGAAGCCATTGAGGTACTATGACAAATATCATATTAAAGGTATGTGCAGTGTGCATGGAGCTGTCTACTGACTCCTGCAGAATTGCTGAGGGAGACCTCGTTTGCTCTCTGCATTCTCCAGGCTTTGCACCCTCCAATGGGTGGTTGTCCGAACAGGATGTCTGTCAGAAACATTCTCTGGACCTCTCCTGTGGGGATAGTCCTCCAGGGAATTTGTAGACTCCTCTATACTAAAAAGATGGGCACAGTTTTTTGGGGGGGGGTTTTGAGACAAGAGTGTCACTATGTTGCCCTTGGTAGAGTGCTGTGGTGTCATGGCTCACAGCAACCTCAAACTCTCAGACTTAAGCGACTCTTTTGCCTCAGCCTCCCAAGTAGCTGGGACTACAGGCAACGGCCACAACACTTGGCTATTTTTGTTGTTGTCATTGCTGTTTAGCAGGCCCAGGCCAGGTTCAAACCCACCAGCCTGGGGGTATGTGGCCGGCACCCTACCCACTGAGCTACAGGCGCTGCCAGACAGTTTTTTCTTCCTGAACCTGTCTTATAATTAGGGACCAGAAAGATGGACTTTGGAGAGGGGTTGAATCAGGACCACAGTTATTCCCATAGATGAGAGAGACAAGAGATGGCCTAGACCAGCATTGTCTAATAGAAATACAGGGGCTGACTCGGAGCTGTAGCTCAGCAGCTAGGGTGCCAGCCACCTACACCAGAGATTGTGGGTTTGATTCCAGCCCTGGCCTGCCAAACAATGACAACTACAACCAAAAAAGTAGCCGGGTGTTGTGATGGGTGCCTGTAAACCCAGCTACTTGGGAGGCTGAGGCAAGAAAATCACTTAAACCCCAGAATTTGAGGTTGCTGTGAGCTGTGACACTATAGCAGTCTACCCAGGGTGACAGCTTGAGACTCTGTCTCAAAAAAAAAGTGGGGGGGCTGTCTGGAAGATGTCCAGCCATTGTTAATATAACTGGATACTTTCCAGACAGCCCCCCTTGTGTAATAGGAGCCATATATGAAATTGAACATTTTCTAGTAGCTACATTAAAATAAGCAAAATGAAACAGATGCAATAAATTTTAATAATTTTATTTAACCCAGTTTATCCAAAATATTATCATATCTATGTGTAAACAATATAAACTTTTTTTCCTCTTTTAATTTTTTTTAAGAGATAAGTCTCATTTTGTCTTTCAGGCCAGTGTACAGTAGCATAATCATGGCTCATTGCAAACTCCAACTCCTGGGCTCAAGCGATCCTCTACTCCTGTCTCAGCCTGCCAAATAGTTTGGACTATAGGTGCACACCACCACACCCAGTTAATTTTTTTTTTTTTAAGTTTTTGTTGAGACAGAGTCTCACCATGTTGCCCAGGCTGGTCTTGAACTCCTAGGCTGAGCCATCCTTCTGCCTCAGCCTTCCAAAGTTCTGGGTGAGCCACTGTATCCAATAACATAAACATTATTCATGAGCTATTTTACAATCTTCTTTTCATCCTAAGTCTTGGAAATTTAGTGAGTATTTTTTTTAACCAAAAAATGACTTTTATTATATTAAAAGGAAGACAGCATTTAAGGCAATTAGTAGGAAGAGATCCTGAGAAAATTGTGGTTCCTTTAACTAATTTTTTTTTTTTTATTAAATCATAGCTGAGTACATTAGTGCAATCGAGGGGTACAATGTGCTGGTTTCATATACAATCTGAAATGTTTTTATCAAACTGTTTAACATACCCTTCATGGCATTTTCTTAGTTATTGTATGAAGACATTTGTATTCTGCATTTAAGTTTTGCCTTCTAAGATGCACCGTAGGTGTGGCCCCACCAATTACCCTCCCTCCACCCATCCTCCCCACTCCCCACTACCACACTCCCAATATTCTTAGTGAGTATTTTTCACTGACAGCACATCTCCTTCCCAGACACTAAATTGTCAATGGTTACCAGGGAAATGTAGTCTAACCAAACTATGAACTTGTAATAATAGTAAAATATTTCACAGTGCTTTAGTTAACTTAAATTAATTAAAATTAAATAAAGTTACACATTCAGTTCCTCAATCTCTTTAGCCATATCCCAAGAGCTCAATAGTCACAGATATTGGACAGCACAGGTCTAGCCATGGTTCATTCTGTACACACACACACCCCGCAAACAACATTCATATACCCCAAATGGTCACTCATTCATTCAACAACAATTTTTGTGCGTCTGCTCTGTGTCTGCATTGGGTATTCAGGAAATGAAAATGATGACCTGTCACTTGAGGAAAGGAGTTTGAGACTAGCCTGGGCAACACAGCAAGACTCCTTGTCTATAAAAATAAGAAAAACTAGCTGGCCATGTGCATGTGCTATCTGCCTGTAGTCTCAGCTTCTCAGTAGGCTGAGGCAAGAGGATGTCTTTAGCCCAAGAGTTAAAGGCTACAGTGAGCTATGATTGTATTCCTGCATTCCAGCCTGGGTGACAGAGTGAGACTTTGTCTTTAAGAAAAAAAAAGAGACTTACTTAATTTGGAAGGTCACTCAGTTTTTGTACCCCAGCAGTAACAGATTACGAAACGATGCTATTAAACCTTTTAGCCCCAATAATTAATCTAAACCTTATACCTAGCACAATATCTGGCTCAAATACACCAATCAACATACGTTCCCTGATTAGTTTGATTTTACCATTTCTCAGTTGTACCTATATAAAAAAAATCATTGTTAAAAAAACAAAGAAAGAAAATGATGACCTCATGGTCTTTGATCTCCAAGGGTTCAGAGAATCAGGGAGAAGAAGGTGAATTCACATGGAAAGAATCACAACACGAGGTACTCAGTTTGAGTGGGCAAGGTTTACACACAGTGCTTGAGAGCTCAGACAACGCTCAACTGCATTTGTTATTACTTTTATAATGACATTTATGCCCACAAGAATAAAACTACTATAGTAAAGTATTCAGCCTGCTTAGGGCTTTATACCCATTTCTATACGTAATCTTCACAACTCTGTGCCAGGTCCATCCCCAGAATGTTATCATTGAGACTGCAGGTGAAGCTGAGGGTCGGCATGGTTACAAACATGTCCCAGGTCGCAGAGTATTACACAGTAGTGTTGAGATGCAGGCTGGATTGTCAGTATCTGAGGCCTGCGCCAGTGTTTCCTATTAAACGCTGAGCATCCACACGAGGTAAAGAACATGTACAAGACTGCAAGGGATGGAAGGGTGGACAGAGTGTGTAAAATGCAGAGAAAGTGAGTTGGAAGAATTAACAGAGGCTACCTACGCAGGGTGGGGTAGTGGAGTTGTGGGTGGAATGGGACTTTTGCTTTTTTCTAATTTTTTCTAAAAATTTTAAACAGGATTTTTCCACAACAAGCATTTCCTAATGTTAAAGCAAAGCAAAACAAAACAAAACCTACAGTTGAAGAAGGCAAGGTATCAGACAATAAGAGTTTCAGTAAGCCCATTTGCATGCATACACATTAAAACATATTTGCATAAGTACAACAGAATTAGCTAAGCATAGATTAAGCTATTTTTATAGTTTCTTTGGCTCTAAGCAATACGTGTCCTTGGACAGCTACACCACACTGAAAAAGATTCCACTCTGTAAACACTAATGAATCTGCTAAATTTGCAGGTCTGGTGGGTTGTGATCACTTGGCACGGTCTCTGGTATCTCTCAAAATAAGAGCCATTTCTTGGCACACAGGCGACTCTCTTTGTATCACTGAGTATAGCCCCATCAATCCTGCAGCCCCTAGCTTGTGACTTTCTTATTTAGACAGATACTTCCTCCCATGTGCTACCCCTGTGCCTGGAGAGCCCCCTGCTTGCACCCATTCCCCTACTCACTTGAGTGGGTACATGCGCATGGCCAAGGCCATGCCTGGAGTGTAGGACAGAAAAGCAGCCAGCAGAGTCTCCTCCAGGAGCCCAACTAACAGGATCTTGTTTCTGTGAAGAAATATTTATGGGCATGACGGACTTAGAGAGGAAAAGGCACAGGACAATGGGACGTCCCCATATACAGGCTTGGGGGTGTGTTGGGGCCATTTGGTGGGACTCTCACTTTAGCATGCCCTGCTGGAAGACAGAGTTGCGGCGGGTCTTGCAGATGATGAGGTCAGCCCACTGCACGATCACGATGCTGACAAAGAAGGCCGTTTGGCACGTGAACTCCACCACCTTGCGCTGCTCGTAGGTCTGGGGGGAGGCCGGGCAGACAGGAGACATAGGTGTAAGAAGGTGTTTAGAGGGCTTGGCGCCTGTAGCACAGTTGTTATGGCGCCAGCCACATGCACTGAGGCTGGCAGGTTTGAACCGGCCTGGGCCAACTGAACAATGACAACTGCAACAAAAAAATAGCCAGGTGCTGTGGCGGGCACCTGTAGTCCCAGCTACTTGGGAGGTTGAGGCAAGAGAATCACTTAAGCCCAAGAGTTGGAGGTTGCTGTGAGCTGTGACACCACAGCACTCTACCAGGGCGACATAGTGAGACTCTGTCTCAAAAAAAAAAAGAAAAAGAAAGAAAAAAAGAAGGTGTTTAGAGGCACTCTATGGGTTCCTCTCTCTCACAGCCTTCAAGACCCCGGGGCTGAGTTGGGTCCCCTCACTAGATGCCCACAAGCATTTTCCAGGTTGTCCTATGATTTGTTTATGTTTTCCTTACCTGACTGAGAGCTCCTCAAAGACAAGGATGTAATCATATTTATCTTTGTGTTTCCTCCCCATGCTAAGTTTAGTGAGTGGCCTGTGGCATGGCTCCATAAATATTTACCAGATTAATAAGAAGGGTGGTGCAGGAGAGGGTGTGCTTGGAGAGGAAGGCAGAATCAGAGGACAGAGGTCAGAAGGGAAGGTAGGGTCAGAGGGCAGCATTAATACAGAGGGAAAGGAAGCCCCGAGGAGTGATACCAGATAGGAGACATTCATTCATTCATTCATTCACATTTTATACATAGGAAACTTAGAGTCTAGTGGGGAAGATAAATATGCTATATTGGTACAATAGATTACGAAAGAGAGATGACAGAGGCTATAGGAACACTGAAGAGGTGCATTTAAATTAGACTAGAGAAAAGGCTTATGTTTTAAAAGATGAAACAGCACGTTTTTATGTAAGCCGCAGATCAAAGAAATTTGAAAATATGGAGGACTGCATGATAATGAAACACTACACGTCAAACTTCATGGAATGTGGTCAAAGTCGAACTTGGAGAGAAATACAGAGCCTTAAATGATTAGAAAACAAAGGCTGAGGATTAATGAGCCAAGTGTGGCACCAGGAACGAGATCAATCAGCAGCAGGTTAGTGTGCATCAGTCACACCCCCCGTCCTTACTTCAGTTGTCACAGTGCCACTCCCCAGAATTTCTCGAAGATTTTCATTTCTGAATCACTGTTCCTCTGCTCTTGCTCTGACCTTGTTTTGTAGATTTAAAGACCCATGTCCATGATGCTTCCAATAGCCTGGTCTCACAGTTCTTGATCTCCTTCCTCCAGTGATATTATTTGTCTTTTACTTTTCACTGGGCCACTTGCTGCCCCTGTTAACCTCCAGATATTACCCTTTCCAAATACATGTGCTTGCCTTGCAATTTTGATTTGAAGCCTCTCTCCTCTCTCTGTTTTTCTTCTCTCTCTCCCCACCATCTTCATCCTTCCATCTTACTCTAGTATCTCAATTCCGACACTCTTTGGATTCCCTTAGATTTATGATCCTTTCATGAGATTTATGTGTTTGGTTATCTGTCTTACTTTCTGTGCCCATGCCCATCCCTAACTAGAAATATGCTCCAGGAGAGCAGTAACTTGGTCATTTTTGTTCACTGCCATTTCCTCAGGTCTTAGAACAGTACCTGGGACATATAGGATGCGTGGTGAGTATTTGCTGAATGAAGGAATGAATGGGGATCAGTGGAATTAATGGTGGAATGGAATCGATCGAATCAATGGAATAATGGCGCCATGTAGAAGGTGAGGGGCTGTCCTTATTTCTAGCAGTGTGCAGTGTGCAGTGTCCTTCCCTGGGTGGGGGGGGGGTTCTGTATAGATTACCTGCTAATTACAATAGTGGGAGAGATGTGGATCCTGCCTTTATGGAGTTTATTCCTCAAGGCGACTGTTCTCAACATGTTTTTGTAATACCTCAAGATGTCTTAATTGTGCAAGGGGAATTCTTGTTACCTCAAATGATTTTTAATTACCTGTAATTTATTATAAATAAGCATGTGTCGTGCTGCATCTTAGCAGCAGGGAGGAGGCACTAAGCTGTAAAACTAATAAGGGCTTGGGCTGAGAGTTGAGGAGATGCTGGCAGGTGCATGGTGATGAGAACCTTGGGTGCCACTGGGTCCTGGAGCAGTGTTGGTAGCTAAGAACACTGACATCTGATGGCCTCATGAGGCTCAGTTAACAGAAGCCAAGTATATATGAAGGGGCATCTTTCCAACAACTCAGGTTTGAACATATTTTTGAGAAACCTGTAATCAACTTGGTTTGCAGACATCATAGTGAAGTGGGCAGGGATCAAGAGTCAGAATTCTGGTCTAGCTCTTCTAGGGATTCACTGTGGGACTCTGAGCACTCAGTTTCCTCATATATAGAATGATGAGAATGGACTGTATGTCTTCTAGGGGTCCATTCTCATCATTCTGTAGCTACCAACACTGCTCCAGGACCCAGTGGCACTCAAGGTTCTCATCACCATGCACCTGCCAGCATCTCCTCAACTCTTATAATTCTAGTAATAGTTGGTGTCATGTCTCCCACTCTTAGAAACAGGGTAGCAATATTCAGAGATACAAAAAAGCATACCCACTAAAATTATTGAACTCTGTTGGGGAGAGGGCTTCAGTTTGAGCCTCCTTTCTTTTCTTTCTTTCTTCTTTCTCCTTCCTTCCTTCCTTCCTTTCTTTTTTTGTCCCCCTTGGTAGAGTACCGTGGAGTTATAACTCACAGCAACCTCAAACTCCTGAGCTTAAGTGATTGTCTTACCTCAGCCTCCCAAGTAGATGGAACTACAGGTGCCTGCCACAACCCCCAGCTCTTTTTAGAGATTAGGTCTCGCTTTGGCTCAGGCTGGTCTCCAACCTGTGAGCTCAGGCAATCCACCCACCCCAGCCTCCCAGAGTGCTAGGATTACAGGCGTGAGCCACCATGCCTGGCTTCCTCATTTCCTTAGATGTTAGAAAAGACTATCACTGCTGCATGCAGTGGCTCATATCTGCAATCCCAGGACTCTGGGAGGCCGAGGCAGGTGAATTGCTTAAGATCAGGAGTTCAAGACCAGCCTGAGCAAGAACAAGACCCTGTCTCTACTAAAAATAGAAAAACTATCCAGGCATTGTGGCCGGGACTACAGGCTCCTGCCATGACGCCTGGCTATTTTTAGAGATGGGGGTCTCACTTCTCGCTCAGGCTGAGAGATTCTATCTTAAGAAAAAACTATGACAGACAGGCATCTTCTAGGTTTCAAAAGTTTGAAATGATGTGGAAGGGATATACAAAGAAAACAGGTTTTCAGATTTTCAATGATATTTCAACTGTCACGGAGTGAGGGACTGTAACAGGAGAAGAGCCAGCATTTGTTTCTGGGGCAATCATGGTTGAATCCTCGAAAAACAGAATCACAGAAAAGTTGATATGACAAAGACAAGCTCCAGGACCAAGGGAACCAAAGGGTCCTGGAAGGTAAGGATGGGCAACGGACAGTAGAAATGAACAGAAATGAGGTTATTGTAAGCAAAGAGATGGCTATTGGCTGGTATGACTGGAGACCAAGTTCTATACTAGAAAGCTCACGCAGGGTCGGGGGTGAGGGATCGTCTCTGTCTGTCTGGTGCCTCCCTCTCCCCTTCTTCACATGTTTGCTAGGCCCACTCTTCAATTTCCCTTCCTCACTCTTCCTGGTCACTTTCTGCTGTCCCATCCCACGTTGCTCACCCACTGCTGCCCATAGCTGTCCTCCAGGTCATTTAGGTTTCGATCTTCCCAGGAGAGGCGGATGCCCAGCAGGTCCATAGGCTTAAAACCATTCTCGGCCAGGATCACAAAGTAGGTGAAGAATCCAGCCACAGCCTGTATCATCCCTGTGAGCAAGACAGTCACGGGCAGGGTGGGGAAACCTGGTTAAGAGAAGGGCTCCAGGCTCAGCACCCGGAGCACAGTAGTTACGGCGCCGGCCACATGCACCAAGACTGGCGGGTTCCAACCTGCTAAACAACGACAACTGCAATAACAACAACAAAAAATATAGCCAGGCATTGTGGCGGGCGCCTGTAGTCCCAGCTATTTGGGAGGCTGAGGCGAGAAAATCGCTTAAGCTCAAGAGTTTGAGGTTGCTGTGAGGTGTGATGCCACGGCACTCTACCGAGGGCGACATAGTGAGACTCTGTCTCAAATAAATAAATAAATAAATACATACATACATACATAAATAAATAAGAGAAGGACTCCAAAACGCAGATCATGGAAGGGGTGAGGGCTGTGGTTCTGGAATGTTTGAGGAACACGGCTGAAGAGTCTTGCCACCAGCCGTCTGACCTGTCCTTTCTATGGGACTTGTCTCCAGGCCCTGAAATTTGTTTCTAAACTCTAACCCAGAGTCATCTTTGAAACGCATCATCTTAAAATGAAAAAGGACTTTAGGGGCAACTTATTCCCTGTTCTTACTGCGTGCTGGACTCTGCTTCCTTTGACATTCATTCACCAAGTCCTAACCGCTCCCATTTCTCCAATCTGCACCTTGCCTCTCCCTAGTCCACACCGCTGTCCCTCTGGACCATAGCAATAGCTGACATAAACATTTGCCTAAGAATTGTGGCTCCACCCAACAATTCTATAGATAATAATTCTGACATTATTATCTATATTTCCCAAGTAGGACAGCTAGGCACAAAAACGCCTCCGTTATTGTGCAGGGCCACACAGATAATCAGGGCACAGTTAAGATTCGTGAGTCTTACTGCCAAATCCTTGCTTTTTTTTTTAATGCTGCCTATGCAGAGACTAAGGGCTCCACCAGCCTGGCTTATTCCCTCTTCTGTAGCCACTGCCTGTGAATTTCCCCTTTCCTTGTGTCTCCCACACCTGGCCGTATGTTTACTAGTCTAAGCCCCATCCTCTAACACCAAGTTTAAGTCCTGTTTCCTACATGAAGTCTCTCTAACTGTTCATAATTGGTGACCCTGCTTGCTTTGTAGCCCCTGCATTATGTTCCGTCTATACTCATTTGGCACTTGGAGTTACTCTCATATTGTTTACGTTTGTTCCTTTTCTGCTGGACTCTAGGTCAAAGGCAGATAAGAGATCAGCAGTATTTCCAGCACTCAGCAGTTTGTTGTTGAGAAAAATCTGTCCCTGTCCTCCAAACTGAGATGGCTCAAATGGCCACTCCCCACTCCCTCCACCCCTCATCCCCCCAGCCGCACCGATCTGTCCATAGGCCATGCCAATGAGACGTTCGTTCACCAGCTTATCCGTCTTTGGGTTCCGTGGGAGCCTCTTCATGATGTCGCTCTCAGCCGGCTCGTAAGCCAAGGAGATGGCAGGGAGCTGGAGGACGAAGGGTGGGCGTGGCAGGGATCACAAAGTTGGGAAGGAAACTCAGTGGGAACTCCAGCTCTGCCCCTCTCCCTTGGCACAGGTTTCCCCTCCTCCTTACTCCATCACCCAGCGTGGTCCTTACCATGTCGGTGCCCAGGTCGATGCAGAGGATAGTTATGGTGCCCAGAGGCAAGGGCACACTGAGGACGATGAATATCAGGAAGGGGCTGACCTCAGGGATGTTGCTGGTCAGGGTGTAGGCGATGGACTTCTTCAGGTTGTCAAAGATCAGGCGGCCTGCGGTGGGGGATGGTCAACTTTTCGTGAGAAGCACTAAGAGAACACACCTCCCTCAAACCAACTCCTAGACAGAGAGGCCACTACAGAGAAGTGTCACAAGCCAGGGAAAGGGTCTGGATGTCCTAAAACCTTTGTAGTCCTAGTTTGGGCTCTAAGTTGTGTGACTTTTAATTAGAGCCAGGATTTATTAGCATGCTATGACCGTGTACTATGTTCTGGGGTTCAATGTGGCTCATGTTGAAAATTAAGCACAGTTGGGTCTAGTTTAATCCCGAGATGTCTGAAAATGTCAGTACAAAAGCCTTTACAAGATTAAGGCTGTAATGGAAAGAGCCTGGACTTGAGAGAGGCTTGGGTTCCAATCTCATCTGCTGCCATAACTAGTTGTGACCTTAGACCCCCTTCTGAGCTTCACTCCTGCTGTGCAAGATTGCTGAGTCCTTCCCTGATCACCTTTTCAAAGATTGTAATCTCTCCTGGCACTCCCTGCTTTATTTTTTTCCATTGCACTTATCTTCTTTTAACATACATAACATTTACTTATTTTATCGTGTCTCTCTGCTAGTAATTAAGTTATGAGAGGGCAGGGGCTTGTGCCTTTTACCTCCCTAACTGCTGTATCCTCAGCATCTAGTCTAGTGCCTTGTAATAGTCAGTACAAAAGATAATTTATCAAACTAAATGGACATTAAATACCAAGCAAATTGTTAGGAACATATTAGGTTTCAATAAAATGATAACCACGATTAAAATGTGGTTTGTTGTGTTTTAGTAAGATAGCTCTAGGCAGAAAGCAGGGAGACTGGGATGCAGAATTCTGGGGCTC
Source organism: Perodicticus potto (assembly GCA_963574655.1). Lineage (NCBI taxonomy): Eukaryota > Metazoa > Chordata > Mammalia > Primates > Lorisidae > Perodicticus > Perodicticus potto. The sequence goes on along the minus strand of CAUYRH010181252.1, from coordinate 1,268 downwards.
TCCCGTTCCCCGCTGGGCATTCTTTTTAGAATTCTCTGAGAAAGAAGGTGCTGAATTGGATTCATGCAGTCAATTCATAGATCAGGTTCCAATTGGCCCTTCTGTGTCACCATAATACAGGCACCAGGTTTAGAGGGCCCTCCTAAAGATTGTGGATCATGGAGCAGTCCCGGGGTAGGCTACACCTTGAGGCCTGCTGGAGACCTACTTGGACCCAGCGAAATGACAAAGAAGATACAGTGCCACACCAGAGTCCCGTCTCCCTGGTACATCTGGACTTTCCTCTGATCTCATAAAAAAAGGGTTGCAAATGATCATGTTCTAGGTACTAGCAGAATCTAATTTGTAAGATTTCGTGTTACAGTGATTTTTTTCCCCAGTCTGAATAGCAGCAGTTCTCAACCTGTGGGTTGCGACCCCTTTGTAATAATGAAAATACATTGCAGCATTAGGAAGGTCGAGAACCACTGCTGTACAGGATCATGGAGATTGGATGATGGGCAAATGGGATAGGGTTAATGTACACCAACTCCCACCTGAGTCCCAGGTCCAAGTCCCACCTCTGGGCACCCTGCTTCCTCACCCTCCTCCACTCCCGTGACGATGGAGGCAAAGTTGTCATCCAGCAGGATCATGTCGGCCGCCTGCTTAGACACATCGGAGCCAGTGATGCCCATGGCAACACCAATGTCAGCCTTCTTCAGTGCAGGGGAGTCGTTCACTCCATCCCCTGTCACAGCCACGATGGCTCCCTGGGGAAGTCCAGACAGAGGAGTGAAAAAATTACAGTGTCAGCTTCATAACCAGTCCCAAAAGTTTGTTTGATCTCAGCACCCCTAATTTCTTTTTCTTTATTTTTGAGACGGAGTCTCATTATGTCACCCTCGGTAGAGTGCCATGGTGTCACAGCTCACAGCAACCTCAAACTCTTGGGCTTAAGCCATTTTCTTTTCTCAGCCTCCCAAGTAGCTGGGACTACAGGTGCCGGCCACACCGCCTGGCTATTTTTGTTGTTGTTGTTGTTGCAGTTGTCATCGTTGTTTAGCTGGCCCAGATTCGAGCCACCAGCCTCAGGGCATGTGGCCAGTGCCATAACCACTGTGCTATGGGTGCCGAGCCTCCCCTAATTTCTTTTTTTTTTTTTAATAATTTTATTAAATCATAATTGTGTACATTGGTGCAATCATAGGGCAGAATGTGCTTCATATACAATCAGAAACATTTTGATCGTACTGTGAGAGATAGCCTTCATGGCATTTTCTTAATCA
>CAUYRH010181250.1:0-22349 GCA_963574655.1 Perodicticus potto | reverse complement strand
CTTTCAAAAAATAGACACCGTGCCCCGTCTTCTGCACCTTGCTTTTCTCACTTACCTCCATATTCAAAGCTCTCCCCACTTAGTAGCTTTTTCTTTTCCTTGTGCTTTTTTATAGTTGCATAGTTTTGGACACCCTGGGGTGGGTGAGGCTTGGTGTTTGCTTGACCCCAGTAGTCTTTGGTTGCTGGGTGGTGTGACACCCGGGCACTCTCCATGGGTAATTATAGGGAGCTTATATCAACAAAAAAAAAAAAAAAAAACAAAAAAAAAACAACTGATTAAGCAGCAGAGTCTTTGGCACCCCCCCCACACCCAAGGGTGTCCAAAACTATGCAACTATAAAAAAGAAAAAGGAAAAGAAAAAGCTACTAATTGGGGAGAGCTTTGAATATGGAGGTAAGTGAGAAAAGCAAGGTGCAGAAGACTGGGCACGGTGTCTATTTTTTGAAAGGGGGGAAGATAAGAATGTCCGGTGTGTTGTAGCTGCTGCCACCTCTGAAGGGAAAACAAGAAAGGAACACAGCAGATGCTCACGGTGCCGGGCTGAGGTGAGAGCTCCCAGCCTCTTGGTATGTTTCGATTATGGAGCATTGTGAATTTGTAGCAACTCAAAACTAAAACACAGATTCCCAGGCCCAGGAGTGTGATGTAGCTGGGCTGCAGAGAGGAGCTGGAATAATCCCTTATTCCTAAGAGATTCCTCCCATGATGGGGAGATAGTTAAGCTTGGGAACACTGTTCTAGATGATTTTGTGGGGAGGCTCTGGGCAGTGGTGCCGCTATCCTCCAGGGACAAGCCAGCCCTCTGGAAGCACAATGAACAACTGGTTTCCATTTCAGGCAGCCTCTGATGGCAAGGGCGATTCAGGGGCCCCCTCACTGTCCTGGCCGGCCTCCACAGGCCCCCCATAGCCCGGCAGGCGCTCCACATTCCCCATTGCCATGGCAACGGCAGACACAATGGTTTCTGTGGAGTTCAGGTCTATAAATAATTTCTAGATCAGTCGTGGCAAGGTGAACGGGGTGGGCTCCGCAGGATGGTTCATGGTGGCCAGCCTAGGGCAGTGAGTCTGATGCTCTGTCCTGGCTGGGAGGGCAGGGGCAGCCTTGCCAAGCTCTGCAGTAGTTTTTGCCCCAAAGAACATAACTTGGGACAGTACCATCTCTCCTGTGAATTTCAGAGTCATGTGGACCTGAGCTGCGTACCCTGGGCTGAGGTGGCTGGGTGCAGAGGTACCATCCACATGACTCTGTTTATTACAGCAAAGATCAAGAACAGCGTATTGTCTGTCGGTTGGGAGGAGCAGACAACCCATACCCACATGCCAAGAACTCACATGCAGTCAGCAAAATGGAGCAATGGCTGGCTGTGCTGATGCCAGGCAGCCACCAAGGGAAACAGGACGAGGAGCATCAGCTGATGAGCCACTGCTGAGTCTGCAGGAGGAACTGTGTGATGGATCCCCTCTGCACACACGTATGTGTACTCAGGTACATGTGCATGCATGTATGTGCACACAGGTACATGTGTACACACAAGTGTGCACTCAGGTACACAAGCATACACACATGTGGGCTCAGGTACACATGCACACACGTGTGCACACAGGTACACATGCACACACATATGTGGGCTCAGGTACACATGCACATATGTGTTTGCACACAGGTACACATGCACACACATATGTGGGCTCAGGTACACATGCACATATGTGTTTGCACACAGGTACACATGCACACACGTGTGCACACAGGTACACATGCACACACATATGTGGGCTCAGGTACACATGCACACACGTGTGCACACAGGTACATGTGCACATACATATGTTGGCTCAGGTACACAAGCACATGTGTTTGCACACAGGTACACATGCACATATGTGTCTGCACACAGGTACACATGCACACACATGTGGGCTCAGGTACACATGCACATATGTGTTTGCACACAGGTACACATGCACACACATGTCCACACAGGTACACATGCACACACATATGTGGGCTCAGGTACACATGCACATATGTGTTTGCACACAGGTACACATGCACACACACGTGGGCTCAGGTACACATGCACATATGTATTTGCACACAGGCACACATGGACGCATGTATGTGCACACAGGTACACGTGCACACACACGTGGGTACACATGCACATATGTATTTGCACACAGGCACACATGCATGTGCACTTACGTACACGTGCACACACACAGCCAGTTAAGACATGGGCTGGAAGGAAACTAACTTTTCATGACTTCCTTTTCTGTACTACTTGGTTGCTTTTTTTTGTTTGTTTGTTTTACCTTTTGTATACATTCAGTTTTTTTAATTAAAAATAGGCAAGCCAGGGCGGTGCCTGTGTCTCAGAGGAGTAGGGCACTGGCCCCATATGCCAGAGGTGTCGGGTTCAAACCCAGCCCCAGCCAAAAACTGCAAAAATAAAAATAAAAATAGGCAAGCCAGGTATGGTGGCTCATACTTGTAATCCCAGCTACTTGGGAGGCTGAGGTAAGAGGATTACTTGAACTCAGGAGGTTGAGACCAGCCTGGGCAACATAGTGAGATTCCATCTCTAAAAAGTTTTAAAAAATGGATGAACAGGCTTGGCGCCTGTAGTTCAGTGGTTAGGGTGCCAGGCAGATACACCAGGACTGGTGGGTTCAAACCCAGCCTGGGCCAGCTAAACAACTGCAACAAAACATAGCCAGGCGTTGTGGCGGGCATCTGTAGTTCCAGCTACTTGGGAGGCTGAGGCAAGAGAATTGCTTGAGCCCAGGAGTTTGAAGTTGCTATGAGCTGAGACGTCACAGCACTCTACCAAGGGTGACATACAGAGACTCTGTTTTCAAAAAAAAACAAAAGGAAAAAAAATGAACAGAAACTTAGAGAAAAATGGACGGGGAAGAAAGGAGGAAGGAGGGAGGCAGGGATGCCCCACACAGAGAAGGCAGCCGGTGCTCACCTGAACCCACCTCACCGTTTTGTAGCTGCACTGCTGTGGGCAGGGCGCTTGGCCTCCCTGAGAAACCACTTTCCAGTCTGCGAAAAGGACTCAGTAATAAATGGATCTCAGGATCAAATAAATCACCAGTGAGAAGAATCTGCAGTGGGGGTTCTCCCTTGAAAATGGCCTCTGGCTCATGCTTACAACCTGAGCAAAGTCGCAAAGCCAACAGCTTGCATAATGATTTTCCTTTATTTTAATCCTAAAGCTGCTGGGTTTTCAGGGCTTCGTGGCGTGAAGATCAGAGCACACGTGTTTTATATCAGGCCCAGCAAAAGCTAATAAAGCACAGACCAAATAGTCCTAGGGCTTCCCCTGGGAGTGTTTTTTTCTGATTCTGGGTCGGCTCTTGGACTGCTAGAACATGTCTCTCAGGCCAGAGGGCAAGTGGCGAATATGTGTTCCCCCACGGGGCACAGGGCTGGGACATGGGGCTGTGACTGCAGGTTACCTAAAAAGCTGAGAGAACTAGAAGCAGCTCTCAGGGTGCCGCCCTTTTACTCTGGGCTGGGCTTTGGAGCCCACCACACTGGTGATGGAGGAAAGCGACTGGGAGGTGTGCCCTTTGCGTTGATGACATGGACACAGATCTGTCTCTGCCTTGGCAAGGCATGGCAGTGTTAACCCTGGAGGAGGCAAATTCACACCAGGGCTGAAGGTCAGTGTCAAGTGACATCAGAAGCCAAGGGCAGGGAAAGCATCACTCTTGAGATGGGAGCGCTGGCCGGGGCATGACTCTCCCATCTCAACTTGCATCTTGCAGAAAGACAGCAGGAACCTCAGCGCCAGGGCTGCAGGATTGCTGCTGCCATGTGCTTTGAGCCTGGCTTCCCTACACTGCCCTTGCTGGTGTGAGGACTTGGTCCTCATCAACTGGAGACCCAGGGGAGTGGCTCCAACTTGGGACTGTTTGTGACCAGAGGTTCTGAGTGAGTCTCAGGGTTTTTCCTACAGCTGATGAAAACAGAGTTTCTTGGAATTTTTTTTTTTTTTAAATGCAGACATTGGGGCCGGGCACAGTGGCTCATGCCTGTAATCCCAGCACTCTGGAAGGCCAAGGCGGGTGGATTGCTTGAACTCAGGAGTTGGAGACCAGCTTGAGCAAGACCGAGACCCCGTCTCTACTAAAAATAGAAAAACTAGCCAGGTGGGATGGTGGGTGCCTGTAGTCCCAGCTACTGGGGAGTCTAAGGCAAAAGGATCACTTAAACCCAAGAGTTTGAGGTTGCTGTGAGCTGTGATGCCACGGCACTCTACCAAGGGCAACAAAAATAATAACAAAAAAAAATGCAGACATTGGGCTCCACCAGCAGGAGGGCTGACTTGACTGGTCCGGGGAAGGGCACAGAAGCTGCATTTTCAGAGTGACACGAGGGCCTGGGGTGTGTGTTGACACTGAACCACCCCCAGGCTAGAGCAGGGGGGCGCCCACACCCTAATAGGGATACAAGATGGTTCGTTGGAAGTGGGGGAAGAAACTATTGCCACCTCAATTTATCTGATTCTTTACAATTTTCCCCTTTCATGTTCTGTGATGTGCACAGAACAGCATCAGCAGAGTACACATGTATGCTTTATAAATGACAATACCACTCTGACATTCCTGCGTGCCCCAGCGCTGGTCTAAGCTGTTAGAGACATTACTCATTTACTTCTTTCAACTCTGTGAGACATTGTTACCCCCTGCTGTGGACTCAGCTTCGTGCCCTCGCCCCAGTGGGCAGCATTTGGAGTAAGGAAGTATTTAAGGTTAGCTGAGGTCATGAGGGCGGGGGTTATGAGAGGATTGGTATCCTCTTAGGAGGACACACCAGAGCTGGCTCTTTCTTGCTCTGTGGGATGTGAGCACACAATGAGAAGGCTGCCATCTCCAAGGTAAGAAACCCACGGCGGAACCTGACTGAGCCAGCAGCTGACCTGGGACTTCAGGTCTCCAGGACTGTGAAGCTTAGACTGTCCTTTAAACTACCCTGTCTATAATACTAATGGTAGCAGGATCCGACCAAGCCATCCCCTACAGAATCAACAAGGAAATGGAAGTTCAGAGAGGTTAAGCAGACCAGCTGAGGCAGCACAGCAGGGAAGTGTGGGGAATTGGGTTTGAGTGAGGTAAATGGACTGCAAAGGTCATGCCTAGCTGGGTTTGCTCCTTTTTTTAATGTTTTTAACTCCTAAAGGAATATGCTTGAAAAATTCTGGAAACTTCTGAATTAGAAGAAAGGAGTGTGAGAATCATTGCAGGGGGCTTTGTAGGAGGGTAGGAGAAGCCAGAGAGGAGGAAGATGCTGCTGAGGGGACTCCGAGCCAAGGGCAGCTGGCATCTCCAGAAGCACCTCCCGCAGGAAGCAGTCCTCTGGACGCATGTTAGACTTCTGAGCCCCCGAACTTTAAGATAACAAAATGTGTTGTTTTAAGCCACTAATCTGTGGTGATTCGTTACAGCAGCCACAGGAAATTGTACAGAGAAAAAAGCTGCAGATTGTTAGAGGTGGACTGGCTAGGGGATAATATGGGTGGGGGAAAGTGATTCGGAGACCACAGCCAGCTATGTGCACTTCAACCTGGGCGACAGGGAGAGACTCTGTCTCTATAAAACAAAACAAACATTCTTTTAAAAAGGGTGGCACCTGTAGCTCAGTGGGTAGGGCACTGGCCACATATACCCAGGCTGGTGGGTTCAAACCTGGCCCGGGCCAGCTAAACTGCAACAACAACAAAAACAAAATAGCCAGGCATTGTGGCGGGTGCCTGTAGTCCCAGCTACTTGGGAGGCTGAGGCAAGAGAATCACTTAAGCCCAAGGGTTTGAGGTTGCTGTGAGCTGTGACACCATAGCACTCTACTGAGGTCGACATAGTGAGACTCTGTCTCAAAAAAAATAAAAAATAAATTATTTAAAAATTTGGAAGGGATCTGCAGAAGTCATGTAGCTCAATGCTTCCCAGAACCATATCAGCCGTAACTTCTTTTAAAAAACAACGAATACTTTGTAATACTCCTTTTACTATTCCAAAATGAAATTCACAGAAAATATAACCCACCTTCATACCACTTGCAAAAAAATTAGCATAATGCCCTGACTATAACATAAAAAGTAAAAAAGATAAGTCATTTATAATAAAATAATATGCATTTCAAAAGGTAAACATTTGGGTCGACCATATTGGTTGACACAAAGTGTCCGTGAATGTGACGGCTACAGGTGCAGGTGGACACAGGTGTGTTCTGTGAAGAGGTCACAGAGGCATTGCTATTGCCAGTGTGACTTTCCAAAATGCTGACCAATGCTTAGTGAAGTTCCAAACAAAAGATGGAATAATCTCCCCTTAAGCACAGGGTGACTGGATTCCTAGAACAACCGAGGTGTCTCAGCTACCCAAGTGCACAGGCACATAACAGAGTCAGATTCTAGACCCATAATTTACAAGAGGATCTTTCATTTACAGCATAGTCTGGCAGGTGCCTCAAAAGCAGAGGGATGGAGGAACGATTCCCTTCTGGGGACCATTTCCCTCCCGGTTTCCGGGGACATTTCCAGAACATCCCACCAGGGCAGCACTGCCCCTGTGCAAGACCACTGCTCTCTGCTGTTTGGCCACTTTTGTTGTTGTTTTTCGAGAATGTCTTGCTTTGCCTCCCAGACTGGAGTGCAGGGGGGTTTGTTTTGTTTGTTTTAATGAAAGGAAAAAAAGAATAAGAATGAACAGACCCCCAAGAAAGCCCCTGGTCACAAACTTTCATGTGCTTGAGTGAGTTCACGCCGCGTGACACTCCTTTCTATTAATTATTTCTCCCGGGCACATCTTCCCCGCATCCCTCCTCTGATGGGCGATGTTCTAGCTGCAGGCGCGGGACATTCTGGTTGGATGCTGCCTTTTCCATCTGTGCGGAACAGACTGTTCACAATGGCTGGTGTTGCAGACGCCTTGCAAAACTGAGAGATGTGCCAGGGAGTGAAGAAAACCAAAAAAGCGAGAGGAAGTAGGGGGCAGAGTCAACCAAAGCCAGGCAGGAAGTGCAGAGCTCAGTGGCCTTTGGGGTTGAGGAGTGTCCCCCAAAATGCATGCCCTCCCCAAACCCCAGAAGGTGACCTCCTTTAGAAAAAGAGTTCATACTCGTCTGGGGAGCAAAAAACCCCCAACCCAGAGCGTATGCAGATGTAATCAGTCGTGATGAGGTCACGGTGGGGTAGGATGGGCCCTGAACACAAGGAGAGTGTCTTTACAAGAGAGGGGGACACAAAAGCCCAGAAGGGAAGGCGTGTGACACGGAGGCACAGCTGAGGGTTCCCTGGAACCCAGGAACCTGACAGAGGCGAAGGGTTCTTGCCTGGAGTCTTCGGAGGGAGAGAGGCGCCACAGACACCCTGGCCTGGCCTTCAGTGGCCTCTCTAGTGCTGTGAGAGAATAGTTTTTTATTGCTTCAGCCCACCTAGGTCATGGTCATTTGTTATGGCAGCCACAGGAAATTCACCTGAGGTCCTGGGGCTAAACCTGGAAAGTAAGCGAGCTGGTCTCCATGCACCCCTCTGCCCCCAGCCCTCCATCAGGCCAGCAGCTGCTACTTGCTTTTTAAAATCTGGACTGTGTGTGGCACGAAGAGGGGCCCTGCCTGTCTTTGTCTCTTGCTGTGAGGTGGGTGCCTTACAGATGGACTGAACCCTGGGTTTTCCCTTAACCCCAGCTAAATGAGCCACCTCCTTCTCCCCACCAGGGCACACGGTGATAGTGATAATGGCTGACATTCACTGAGTTCTCACTGTGATCCTGGAACTAGTTGAATGAATATATATGGATATGAACATTCAGCCTATTATTAATAGGCTGATAATGATTACTATTAATAATATAATTAATTAATAGAACGTGTACCTTGCAATAATGTTACCAAAACAGCAGTCATATTTCATTGAATATTTGACACAATTAGTTGTAAACTACACCATTGTTACATACTAGGGAGCATGATAAAACTGTCCACTAAACATGCCATTACTTGTAAACACATCCCAATTTTAGAAATGTTAAAATGCAAATCTTAGAATTAATAAAATATGGCATTATCATCATCCCTATTTTATGGATCAGGAAATTGAGACTAAGCTCACTCGGCTATTCAAGGCCAGAGCCAGGATTAAAGCCTTGACTCTAGGGCCTGGGCTCTGAACATCTGCCTCTTTCATGGCGATATACTGCCAACCCTCTAGCTGACTGCCTTAGGCAGTGTCTGCCAGGACTCATCCAACATCCCTTCTCCTGGTCTTCAGCATTAGAAGCCTTGCATTTCAGTGGGGCACAGTATCACTTGCTAAACTGCACTTCCAGGCTCCCTTGCAGCTAGTCGTGGTCATGTGATGAAGTTCACCCCAGTGGGATGTAAGCAGAAGAGGAGAGTAAAACTTACAGGGAAGAGGGGATACCCTGTAGTTCCTTTACCTCCTTGGCCTGGCTGGAATATAGACCCACTGGCAGGACTTGGGGCCACCTTCTTAGATCTTAGATGGAAACCACGTACTGGGGTGGGCAGACCAACAAGATAAATAAAAAAGAGCACCTGGTGTTGCTGTGCTCCATCTTGGGTGACAGCATGAGAAATAAATAAACAATCTCATTTAAACTGGTGTTAATTTGGCCTTTGTTCTAGCAGCCAAAATGCAACCCTGATTAATACACACCTTCACATGCCAGGTGCTGCCCTGGAGGACGGAACCTTGCCCTGCAGGCTCAGTAAGTGAGAATGTATATAAAATGCCCCATGCAACTCGGAGCACATGGGTAACTGTAGCATTCATTGCTCAGAATCTTCCCATTCCGTAGCTTTCTCCAAATGCTACCTGTGCACAGCAGGGAAACAGCACGACTCCTATTACCTGATGTTCCCCTTCCAAGCCCCCTCCGCCTACACCTTAGCAATTAACATGTTTTCCTGAAAGCTAGAGCAGTTCAGGAAGCAGCTGTCTCCACGTGCTGTAACGGACCCTGACCGTCGTCCTCTCCCCTCCATCTGACAGGTGCACCCCACGTCTCCTCAAAGACTTCCCTGAGGCTCTCCGAGTCCCTACCCTTCCTCAGGGTGATGGAGGCTCCATTACCCTGCTTACTAGCTGGACCTCTCCTTCCCTCTGGCCATAGCAACTGGTTCTGGGACGCGACCCGCATCCGAGCTGGGTCGATCTAAATCTTCACCAAGACTTGGGAGAGTGAAGGTCTTGTATTTCTCAGCTGTGACTTTAAGCTATAGGGACCACAGAAGCTGCGGCAGTTAATGTGGCCACATAGCAAATCACCCCAAAACTTAGTGGCATAAGACAAACATTGACCAAGGCCCTGCACGGTGGCTCATGCCTGTAATTGCAGCCCTCTGGGAGGCTGAGGTGGGTGGATCACTTCAGCTCAGGAGTTCGAGACCAGCCTGAGCAAGAGCAAGACCCTGCCTCCACTAAAAAGAGAAAAACTGGCCAGGTGTTATGGCAGGCACCTGTAGTCCCACCTACTTGGGAGGTTGAAGCAGGGCATGAGTTGAGCTCAGGAGTTTGAGGCTGCAGTGAGCTATGATGAGGCCACAGAATTTAACCCAGGATGACAGAGTGACGTCTCAAAAAAAAAAAAAAACACAGAAAAACAAGCATTGACCAAGCCTACGGTTTCTGTTGGTCAAGGCAAGACACAGCATGGCTGTGGTTTCTAGGGACTAGGGTCTCCAAAGAGGGTAACCAAGGTGGGACTGTGTTGCCTTTTAACACTCAGCCTCAGAAGTCCAATAGAGACACTCTCACCATGTTCTGTTGGCTGGAATGGTTACAAGGGATATTCAACGTCAAGAGTAGGGAATGTAAGTCTATCTCTTGATGGGAGTTTGTCAGCATATATTTTAGAGGGACATGTGAGATGGGATACGTGTTGGAGTGGCCAAATTTAGAATATGTAACTTGCCAAGGAGCCTCGAACCACTGTCATCCTTCCTTGAATGGATGAGGCTGTCTACAAAGTGACGCCCACAGGCACAGGGAAGCAGTGCAGGGAGAAGGACAGATACCATGTGAGTTCCTGGATCCAGTTGTACCTGAAGGTGTATCGTCTGTAGCTTTTTTTTTTTTTTTTTAGTTAATTTTGGTCAGACAAGGTGACTCACACCTGTAATCTCCAGCTACTCAGGAGGCTAAGGCAGCAGGACCCTTTGAGCTTAGGAGTTTGAGACCAGCCTGAGCAACAGTGAGACCCCACCTCTACTAAAAATAGAAATACTAGTCAGGTGTTGTGGCCAGTGCCTGTAGTACCAGCTACTCCAAGGCTGAAGCAGGATCTCTTGAGACCAAGAGTTTGAAGTTGCTGCCAGCTCACTCTACCCAGGGGGACAGAGTGAGATTCTGTCTCAAAAACTGAAAATAAAAAATAAACAAGTTTCCTCTGCTCTTGGCAGGCCAGCCCCCCAGTATGCAATGTCCCTCTCCTTTTGGAAGGCAACAATTGATGACATTCGGGTTTTGGTTTGGTTTGAAGTAGCCAGAACTTCCCCTTCCTGCCACGAAGGCACCACAGCGTCTATTTTTTACAGTGACGGGGAGGTGCTGTGACAAAGGCCTGGATCAAGATGCTGCTGGGACCAGGGAGAGAACCCCAGGGCCTGGAACATTCTTCCAGGCTGGGTCCGGCTCCTGGAAGGGGACCGGCCGCCACAGCGGCCACTCGTGACGCACCGCGCGCTGGCGTTTGCACCCCCAACTCCTGAGCTTTGCGGCAACCCTTGCAGGGACGTCTTATCCCTGTTACAAAGAAGGAAACCGAGGCACAGAGAAGTGAGGCAAACTCGCCTGAGATCCTCGGCCAGGAAGTTGGGGCGCCAGACGTGTAGTTTAACGAGTGCGGAGCCGATTCTTTCCTGCCGAGCTGGGGAGTTAGGAGGAACCGGGTTGGAGAGCCCCGCCCGGCGGCAGCGCGCAGAGGACGAAGACTGGGAAGGCCTAGCCTTCGGTGGCCTCCGGGCTGCTGGTTAGTGGCGGGTATGGCCTCCGGGCCTGTCCTCTCGGTTTGGCAGTGAGCTGGGCAGACAGGAATGAGTCACCGCGCCCAGTGTGCCCCAGCGCCCCTCCTTCCTTGCCTGGGGGTGCAGGCAGCCCAGCGAGAAGTAAATAAAGTACGTCCTGAGGGGCTGGGGCGGAGGAGGCACGGGTGCTCTTGTCGTGAGGACCTTGTCCCCTTCCAGGGACGTCCCTCGTGGTTTTGGACAGGTCAGAGGTCTGAGTTCCAAGGCGGACCTCCCTGACTTTCAGTTTCTCCCTCCGTAAAACGCAGCAAAAGGGGGACGCTAGTTTGCCCCCGCAACCCCAGCACTGCTTTCCGTCACCCCTTGCAGGAGACCCCTCCTGCAGCCCGGACGGGCCAGCTGAGTGCGCTCCTGGGGCTTAAACCCCCAAACCCTGGCGGGAGGCCTCGTCCCCCAGCTCCCCTGTCCCGAGGGGCTGTGCCTGTTCCTAATCCCCTCCCGGCCAGAGCCGGGCGGTAGGTGCCCCTGTCCAGGGCGCAGATCCAGCGGGGGCGGGGGGCGTCGCCCGCACTGCGCGGCGGGGTCTGAACGCGGAGCTTTCCAGAAGCGGGGTGTGGCCACATGTGTCAGAGCTGCCGGGGCGCCGGGCAGGATGTGATTAATGTCGGCAGTGGGTGTGACAGCAGCCAGCCGGCAGCTTCATTGTTCCAGCGGCCCCTTTCCTCTCCCGCCCCGCTCCTGCCTGCAGCCGCCCAACCCCGCTGCGTGGCCCGTCCCCTCTCCTACTCCAGCGCACAGATTCACGGTGCCAGGCGCCTAAAATAGCATTCTGCCTGAATCACAGGCTTGAACGGAACTCCGGGAGCGCAGACGCAGCTCTCCGCGTCCTCCGCGCGCAGACCCCGAGCAGCCTGTCGCCGCGCGGGGCCGGCCAGGAGGCCTCTCCCGGCACCTTCTGCGCCGCCCGGGCACGGGAGCCGCGTGTGAGTCCCCGGCGTCTGGTGCACTGGGCGCCGCCTTCGCCCACCCAGGGCCTCTCTGACCCTGCCCGGGGCTGACCTGAGAACTGTGTCCCTCCTTCCTAACCCTCTGCTTCCCAGGGGGTCTGGCTTGGGCTGGAGGGAGGGAGGAGAGAAAGACATCGGCACCCCACATCTTCGTCCCTAAAGGTCACCACAGGTGGCTGTGACCTTCCCCCAGAGGCCCAGGTCCCTCTGCCTCCCCATCTGCAAACTGTCAGGGGGTCCGGTGCCCTGTGTGATAGCATTTCCTGCCGGACGTTTTCTCTCGCGGCATAACTGGTAACAGTGAAAACTGCAAGGGGCTGAAATGTCCAAAAATAGACTTGGATTAGGTTAATCACGACAACGGCACCCAAGCGTGATCCTGGGGGGTCTGGAAGCGGCATCGTTCAGGGCGTCGCGTTTCTTCGAGTCTGAGACGCCATCGTTTGTTACTTGTGTTACCGATTCATAACCCCCATTTTAGGGGAGAAAAGGAGAAGAAATAGCTGGCACGTTTCTTTTGACATTGATTCTAAAACGCGTCTTTACTTCAGAGACATTAAAATGTGAAAAAATATGCAATATGGCCAAATGTAATGATTTGGAGAAAAATGTTCTCAATATATTTTTGAGCTTAAAAAAAGTAGGTTAAGAAATATCATGCCTGGTATAGAGAGAAACTTAACATGTGCCTGACAGGAAGGGAGGGAGGGAGGAAGGATGGAGGGAAGAAAGGGAGGGAGGGAAGGAGGCAGGCTAACCTGAATAGGCATTTGCAAACTCTACTCATTCAACAAGGACCAGCTCCTGTGAACTACACATACACACACAGGGGCCCTTAATAAAAGGCTAGCAGGCCTACCTCCAGGTCACAGAGTTATGAGTACTTTTGGTTTTCTTTGCATTTTTCTCTTTCACATTTTTTTTAAATTTGAATTTTCTTTTTTAGAGAGAGGGTCTTGCCCTATTGCTCAGGCCGGAGTGCAGGGGCATTATCACAGCCCACTGCAGCCTTGAACTCGTAGGCTCAAGTAGTCCTCCTGCCTCAGCCTCCCAAATAGCTGGGACTGCAAATGCCACCACTGTGCCCAGACAACTAAAATAACAACAGCTCCCACTTATTATCTCCTTTCTGCATACTGGCACCTAACCTCTGCTGAGCCCTTGTAAGGATGATCCCAGTCAAGACTCACAATAAGTCTTTGGGGTAGAAATGCCCATTTCTGCTATTGTACAGGTTAGAAAATGGAGACTCAGGAAGACTGAGTAACTTTCCCAAGGCTAAATGGCTATTAAGCAGAGGAGTGGGAACTCAAACCCTGGTCATTCAGAATCTACGATGGAGGCCCTTAACTGTTATATTACAGACATAAACGTCACAAAGAGGGCTATGTCTTTAAGGCCATAGAAAAGTTTAACTCGAAGGTGCCAGAGGGCACTGAGGAAAAGGTCACCTCTTTGCCAGTCAGGGAGGGATACTTGACCACAGAGAGTTTGCTTCACAGTGCTGCCAAAAGAAAGGGTCAGAGCTGAGCTCAGGATGTCCAGATCTCTTCGGTCCTGAAGAACTAACATGTTTGAGGACATAAAAGGATGACAGGGCTGAGATTGCCAATGGGTCCCTGGTACTCCAGTGGAGCTGATAGCTCTGAACCTCTCTCGGAGGCGGTGCAGGCACAGGCAGCAGAAAAGGATGCGGATATTCCCACAGCACCATGCTAGGATGCTTAGGCCAGGCCCCTGCACCCCTTTTGTGGTTAGTTCTTGTTTTGCTGAAAGGAGCTCTCCAGCTTCTTCAGAGATAAACATTCCTAACACCATTTCCTCTAAGTTGGGCAGCCAAGGGAACAGCTGGGAGCCCTCCAAGCACAGGGAGAGTGTGTTCATTTTCTGGAACTCAGCTGAGAAATTTTTTCTCTAGGAGACCCCAAGAAACCATTCCAAATAAATAAAAAGAAGCTGCTGGGGAAGCTGGTAGCCAGGAGCTCAGGGAGGCTGGCACGGCCCTGGGAGAAGGAAGAAGCTGGTGCTCCCAGGGTCACTGGTGCCAGGTATTATGCACCCACTGTACAGATGAGGAGAACCGAGGCTCAGAGGGCTAGAATCCAGCCTGAACAAGGCGTTAGACTTTTCTGATGCTTTTTTTTTTTTTAATTTTTTTTTTTTTTTTTTTGTGGAGACAGAGTCTCACTCTATCACCCTCAGTAGAGTGCTGTGGAGTCACAGCTCACAGCAACCTCCAGCTCTTGGGCATAGGCGATTCTCCTGCCTCAGCCTCCCAAGTAGCTGGGACTACAGGTGCCCAGCTAATTTTTGATGCAGTTCGGCTGGGGCCAACTTTGAACCCGCCACCCTCGGTATATGGAGCCGGCGCCCTACTCACTGAGCCACAGGCGCCGCCAAACTCTGAGGTCTGAGACTTCTCTGGGAATCTGGTGAAGGTTACAAATTCTCCGCTTTAAAAATTAAAAAAAAAAAATTGCAGGAATTTACGTGTACATAAAATGCTGAGCATAAATTTACAGGGTTGTTAACCACCCACATCAATCCGAAACATATTCACTCACACTCTCTGCGGCAAACCCCGCTATCCCGGGAGGAGTGGCAGGAGATGCTTCTCTGCCACCTCCGGCCTGGAGGGGATGGAATTTTTCTCTGCAGCTCTGTCGTATGCTTATCCCAGAATTCTATGTGTGGGTTGGGGGAGCCAGAGCTGCCCCCCAACATTTCTGGCCATTGGAAGCTCTAGCAGCACCTCTACAGAGCCTTCATCCCCCAATTATGCCTCACACCTGCTGAGAAGTGGGAAAACCTTATAAAGAAGAAAAGGGGTTCCTTCTCCAGTTGTAATACATCTGTGGGAAAAAAATGAGCAAAATTCTATTCAGCACCTCTACCAACAGCCTTTCCCTACCCTTGGACACTGTTAGAGTTTCCTAAGCTGTGAGCAGTCATCTCCTTCCTTCCTTCCTTCCCTTCCTCCCTCTCTCCCTCCCTTCTTTTTTTTTTTTTTTTTTTTAGAGAAGTATCTTTATTGGCTGGGCAGCCTACTTGAGAGGGATGAAGCGGGAGGAGTGGGTAGCCCCAATGCCAGGCCGACCATGCTTCACAGGCTTGTAGGTGATGGAGAACTCCCCTAGGTAGTGACCGATCATCTCAGGCTTGATCTCCACCTGGTTGAATGTCTTGCCATTGTAGACACCCACCATGCTGCCCACCATTTCAGGTAGGATGATCATGTCCCGCAGGTATGTCTTCACTACTTCTGGCTTCTCCATGGGTGGTGCCTCCTTCTTGGCCTTACGCAAGCGCTTCAGCAATGAGTGCTGCTTGCGGCGCAGGCCTCTGTTCAGCCGCCGCAGCTGGCGGGCACTGTAAAGCTGCATCAGCTGCTCATAGGACATATCCAACAACTGGTCGAGATCCACGCCACGGTAGGTGAACTTGCGGAAGGTATGCTTCTTCTTTTGCTCCACTTCTGCCATCTTGTTACCTTCCCAGAAAAGCTCTCCCTCCCTTCTATCTTTTTCTTTTTTTTTTTAGAGACAGAGTCTCACTTTGTCACCCTTGGTAGAGTGCTGTGGCTTCACAGCTCACAGCAACCTCCAGCTCCTGGGCTTTAGGCGATTCTCTTGTCTCAGCCTCCCGAGTAACTGGGACTACAGGCGCCCACCACAATGCCCGGCTATTTCTTTTGTTGTTGCAGTTCGGCAGGGGCCGGGTTTGAACCCACCACCCTGGGTATATGGGGCCGGTGCCCTACTCAAGAGTCATAGGCACTGCCTCCTTCTTTCTTTTTTTTGACAGAGTCTCACTTTGCCACCTTCAGTAGAGTGCTGTGATGTCACAGCTCACAGCCATGAGCCATTGTGCCCAGCTTCATGTATACTTTCTGAATTACATAAAACACACATAGTCGTCATTTGATTTGGGTGTTTTTCACAGCCAGTAGACATGAATTCTTCAGGATAGCAGTCTCCAAAGTTTTTTGATCATAAATCATAATAGGCAAAAAAAGTCCCAGGATATACCCGTAATGCACTGTGTCTACAGTTTGAAATTTACAAAGTGTAAGGGCCCAAGCGCTGGCTCATGCCTGTAATCCCAGCACTCTGGGAGGCAAAGGTGGGTGGATTGCTTGAGCTCACGGGTTCGAGACCAGCTCTGAGCAAGAGTGAGACCCCATTTCTAAAAAATGGCTGGGCATTGTGGAGGGCGCCTGGAGGGCGCCTGTAGTCCCAGCTACTCAGGAGGCTGAGGCAAGAGAGTTGCTTGAGCCCAAGAGTTTGAGGTTGCTGCGAGCTGTGACATTAGGGCACTCTACCTGGAACAAGAAAGTAGGATTCTGCCTCAAAAAACCAAAAAAAAAAAAAAAGAAATTTATGAACTATACAGAGGTGTCACTGTTCTCACAGATAACATTCTTTACAATGTCTTTCTAATTGTGATGGTTGTTTCCATAGTATCTCGAAGCAAAATATGCATTTGGAGTGAGGATTATTGTTAACAATGCTGGATTGTCTAGTCTGCATTTCAAGTAGACTTTATGAGCATTTGGGATTTGTTTTTCCTTTTTGCAGTTCCGACTAGATGGCTGTCTTTGTCTTCCCCTTGGGATGTGTCTGCTGGAGAACTTGGGCCAGGAATGAAACGGCTGGTTCTGCTGTTTTCTTGTTCTTCACTTGGCTTGGCTTATTGATATTTTCTTCATCTCAATTTCTTTGCAGGACTCTTTTAAGGTGCATGTGTGGTTAGTTTAGTTAGGACCCAGATGAGCGGGCACTGCAGCCTGCAGACCCATTTTACTGAGCCAGTATGTGAGAGATAAGAGCTCTCAAACTGGCTGGCAGGGCTTAGCTGGGAAACTCACACTCTTCCTGCAGGCTGCCCTGGCTGACAGGTGAGCATGGCCATCTGAGGGTGATAGCTGCCCCCCATGTTACTGTGGACCCTCTTTATGCCCTCCGTCCCTCAACCTGCCCTCTATTAAATTCTCTCTGCTAAAATAACCGGTATGTTTCTATTTTTCTGGCTACACTTTTCTGGATACAGAGAGCCAGTGTCAATATCCATAAAGCCTGAGCCTTCTCATATCTTCCTCCCGGTCCTCAGGAGGTCAGCTCACTGCTGCCCTGGCACAGGGCACACATCGGACAGTGAGAGCAACCTAATCGCCTTCACCACAGGCTTGCTTTATGCCAACCGTGGCGGACAGAGCAACGGCCCTCAAAAGGTGACCAAATCCCAATCCCCCAGGATTAGGCTGTGGCTGTGACATTGTGCAGTAAAAGGGACTTTGCAGATACAGGGTCCTTGAAAAAGGGAAGTAAGAAGATCAGAGGCAGAGAGAGTGACATGCGCAGGGGAGGGAGGGAGGAGCCGTCCTCAGGTGGAGTGTAGTATGTGCGTGTGATCTCTGTGTGCGATGCGTGCGTATGTATGTGTGTGGTGTGTACGTGTGGGAGGTATGTGTGCATGGTGTGCACATGTGCTGGTGATCTCTCTGTGAGATGTGTACAGATCTGTGGGTATTTGCTGTGCGTGTGATCTATGTGTGTTTATGACACAAATGCTTACACCTGTTTGTGGCCTGAGCGAGCCCGCCAGGGAACAGTTACGCCAACAGGCCATCCTGGCCACTCGCTGTACTGTGCGGGCTCTGTGCAGTGCAGCCTGAGCCCCACTGCTGGGGCTGAGGGCTGTTGTGTTGCTTGCGAAGACAGCCAGCCCAAGAGGGACAGAGCAAGAACTTGCTAGGCCTAGCCAGGCTCAGGGTTTTGGCACCAAAAGCAGGAAGGGCAGAAATGCCAGGGGACAAAGCACTTTCATGCCTCATTTAACCCTTGTGACATGCTTTGAAATCAATAGATCATTATCTTCACCTGGCCAGGTGAGGAAGTTAGGCCTTAGGCAAACAGACGCTGGCAGAGAGAGGACCAGGACCAAAGTCTCCTGACCCTTGGGTCCGTGCTCTGTCTCCTCCAGAGTGGCTGCAGATCAAAGCTGGGTCAGCCACGCCCCTCTGAAGACAAGGGGGGTTGCTATGCAGCTGGCCTCAAGTCTTGCAGGGGAGTCTGAGGGCTGGAAAGCAGGCACTCGTGGAGACTGCTAGAAGCTGGGGCCTCACAGCCATCCTGTGAATAGATTGTTTTACAGGTGAAGAAACCGAGGCTCCGAGAAGCCACTTGCCCAGTGTAGACAGCCAAGAAGGACACGTCCAGGTCTACTGGGTTATGAGAGCCTTGTCCTTGTCCCTGTGTGATCAGGGTTTCTGAGCACGTGCAGGGCTTTGCCTCACACACTGGTGAAAGCAACTCCGATCAGCGTGTGTGTGTGTGTGTGTGTGTGTTTGTTATATGTATCTGTCTGCAGCATAAGACTGTGGGATATTCTTGGGGGCTGGCTTTTCTTTTCTTTTCTTTTTGTTTTTTTTTTTTTTTGAGACAGAGTCTGACTGTTGCCCTGGGTACAGTGCAGTGGCATCATCCATAGCTCACAGCAAACTCAAACTCCTGGGCTCAAGTGATCCTCCTGCCTCAGCCTCCCTAGAAGCTGGGACTACAAGTGCCCACCCCCACGTCTGGCTACTTTTTCTATTTTTAGTAGAGACAGGGTCTTGCTCTTGCTCAGCTGGTCTCAAACTCTTGAGCTCAAGCAATCCACCTGCCTTGGCCTTCCAGAATGATGGGATTACAGGTGTGAGCCACTGTGCCCAGCCCTTGGGGCTGACTTTTTTTAAACCATCAGTCCACATGTCATACCTATGAGTCTTTGCCTGCATTGGAATCTAGGTATTTCTACTTACTTTCTCTTTCACAGGAATGGTTTTGCTTTAGGACATCTGCAGGGGACATGTTGAAGCTGGCTGGGGTGCTCCTGGAGAAAGCCAGCAGCTTAATTAAAGCCTTAGCTCCTCAGGAGCAGGGGCCAGGCCTGATACGTTCTGCCACTTTGGATCTCCAGCTCCAGAGGGCTGTGTGTCTGCCATCGGAGCTCATGAAACACTCGCCAGTGTTCATTCTGACTTCATACATAAGGTTTTGCGATGCTTCTCCCAAACAGAAATATTTTCTGCTGTAAAGGTCATGGTACTAGGTTAATTTCTCCAAATAGTGGTATATCTCATCTATCAATTGTGATTTGTCGTGTATAACTATGGTTTTACCCAAATGCTTGTAAAGTGGAATTTTCCCAAAATATTATTTTTTCTTGTACTCTGGCATGCATCCCAGAAGGGGAAGACTTTAGCTGGAGGAGACTGCAGCAGTCATCTGGATTAACTCCCTAATTAGCACAGGAGGAAAGTCAAGTTCAAAGAGGTAGAGGAAATGGCCAGGGTCACCCAGGTGATCCATTTATTAACTCATATTTTGGAGCTGGTTTCTGGTGCAGAAAATAATTGATTTGATTTACAACATCTGTGTATTTTTTTAAAATCAGTCTTCAGATTTTTGATCAATTATACATTTGGCTAATTTTTCTTTCTTTCTTTTTTTTTTTTTTTAGACAGAGTTTCATTTTGACACCCTTGGTAGAGTGCTGGGGCATCATAGCTCACAGCAACCTCAGACTCTCTGGCTCAAGCAATTCTCCTGCCTCAGCTTCCTGAGTAGCTGAGACTACAGGCGCCCACCACAATGCCCAGCTATTTTGGGGGACGAGGTCTTGCTCTAGCTCAGGCTGGTCTTGAACCCCTGAGCTCAGGCAATCTACCCACCTCGGCCTCCCAGAGTGCTGGGTTTACAGTTGTGAGCCACTGTGCCTGGTCCCCAGTTGTTTTATGTTGCAGGTGTGAGAACATTTTTGAGCAGTGTGTTCTGACTTTATCCATATGGTTGGCTAACTGAAAGCTCTCGGGAAGCGGGGGGTGGAGGCTGGATCTCTTTGCTCTCCATACCCTGCTCATGCATCAGGTCATCATGTATACTTGTTGAATAACTTACTGATGCAACTTGAAGTGAAGTGCAGTCTGTACTTTCTTATTTATCACACAGTCCACTTATTGTGGAGGTTCTGTTTCAGCACTTCTCTGGATTTTAGTGAGAAATGTCTTTCTTTGGCTGCAATTAACAATGACATAAACATGTGAAGGTTTATTTTTCTCATATGATGAGAAATCCAGAGATGGGCAGTTTTTGACTCTGCTCCAGCAACAATGCTCAGTTATGTCCAGGACGGCATCTGTGGTTCCATGGCCTTTTCTTATGGTAGCAAAATGGCTGCCATAGCGCCAATCATCACATCCAGAATTCCATGTAGGGAAAGGGAAGGAAGGAATGAAACCAGCAGATGCAGAAAAACAAATGCTTCTTTTCTTCCCCTGAGAGACTTTCTAATAGAATTCTGCCTAAGTCTCATTTGCCAACATTACATCAGTGGCCACACATAGCCACAAAGAAGATGAGGGAAGAATGTAGGCTGGATGTGACCAAGGTGTTTTGACAGGGCTAGTTCTCCTGTGTTGTGTGACTCCTCTAAAGCCACCTTTGGATCATGCAGGTGCTCTGTCACTCTCCATTTCACAGCTGGGAAGGCGCATTGTGGCCCCAGGTCATCACATGGACTCACTTGGGCCCTGGTGTCTTCAGGCCAAGTCTGCCAGATTGATCAGCATCCTGTGGCTGTGGACACACTTTCTTCCTTCCTTCCCCCTCCCCCTGAGGCTGTTTCTCTAGGGTGAGGAGCACACTGGGAGGAGGGAAAGAGGGTATTGAATCTTTATGACTCCTTCATATCTCTGGGGAAGTGTGACCGGGAGGAGGCTTTAGGAGGCTGTCCCACCATGGCTGACCTGCGGACCAGGCACCATCCTCACCCTCGCTTGGCACTGGTGTTTTATCCTAACCAGCAGGAGAGGGGCCTCTCATGGGAGGACTGTGTAGGACTTTCTGTTCTGCCTGGGTTCTCAACGAATGGCAGCTGCTAATAGAGTGCTGGGATCGGCCAGGGCTCTGGAAACCTGGCTTCTGTGTTTCCTCTCCGTGTGGCCCGATTCTCTGAGCCTCAGTGTTCTCACCTGGGAAACAGGTGTGGGTCACGACTCCGCGACCACGGAGTACCATGCGCTGCAGGCACCAAGATCCTGATCCCCAGGCTTGGGCTTATAAAATGGGGGTGGAGGCAAGGCTTCTGCGTGAGGCTGCCGAGTTTTACAAACCATAGAGCTTTACGGGAATGTGGCCTGAGCTGGACTCGAAGTGAACTGGATCTCAGGGCAGCCAAAGGCACCCCAGTCCTGAAGGGAAAGTCTATGTTTTCCTGCGAGGGCAGGTTTCAAAGTGCTGTGAGCATCCTTGCTTTGCCCAGGGAACTGGGAAAGAAAACTGTAAGGGAGTGAAGTTTCCTCTGGGTGGGTGGATTCGTTTACCATGGTACCTACAACACATGACCACAAACTTAGCTGTGAACCACGAGCTGGGGCTGAGGGGAATTTGGACACAGACACACAGGGAGATGTGTGAACACGGAGGCAGAGATCAGAGCGAGGGGTCTGCAAGCCGAGGAGCACCTGCCAGCTGCTGGGGGAGGCCCGGCACCTCAGAAGGAAGGACCTGCTGATGCCCTGACTTACAGCCTCTGATCTCCTGAACTGTAGGAGAATAAATTTGTTGTCAAAAGCCACCTAGTTTGTGACCATTTGTTTACCAGACCTTTAGGAAACTGTGTTTCTGTTTTTGTTTTTTAATTAGGTTTTTTTTGAGACAGAGACTCACTTTGTTGCCCTCTGTAAAGTGCTGTGGCCTCATAGCTCACAGCAACCTCAAACTCTCAGGCTCAAGTGATTCCCTTGCCTTGGCCTCCCAAGTAGCTGGGACTACAGGTGTCTGCCACAATGCCCGGCTATTTTCATAGATGGGGGTCTCACTTTGGCTCAGGCTGGTCTTGAACTCCTGAACTCAGGTGATCTACCTGCCTTGGCCTCCGGGAGTGCTGGGATTGTAGGTATGAGCCATCTTGCCCAGCCTAATTAAAAAAGTTTTAACCTCTGATGACCGCAGGCCTCGCTGCCCCTATTTTATCACACCATCCAGTATCACTCACGTCTGGCTCTCTCACGCATTTTAATTGACAACCTTTGGTCTAATCAACACAGTAAATTAAAATGCATTTCAAAAGCAAATACTTCGGCTTGGCGCCTGTGGCTCAACCGGCTAAGGCGCCAGCCACATATACCTGAGCTGGCGGATTCAAATCCAGCCTGGGCCCGCCAAACAACAATGACAGCTGCAACCAAAAAATGGCCGGGCGTTGTGGCAGACGCCTGTAGTCCCAGCTACTTGGGAGGCGGAGGCAGGAGACTCGCTTGAGCCCAGGAATTGGAGGTTGCTGTGAGCTGTGATG
>CAUYRH010181238.1:0-21469 GCA_963574655.1 Perodicticus potto | reverse complement strand
AATGGGCTAAGGCGCCAGCCACGTACACCTGAGCTGGTGGGTTCGAATCCAGCCCGGGCCCGCCAAACAACAATGACGGCTGCAACCAAAAAATGGCCGGGCGTTGTGGCGGGCGCCTGTAGTCCCAGCTACTTGGGAGGTGGAGGTCGCTTGAGCCCAGGAATTGGAGGTTGCTGTGAGCTGTGATGCCATGGCACTCTATCCAGGGTGACAGCTTGAGGCTCTGTCTCAAAAAAAAAAAAAAGGGAAGATCTTGAGGAGTGGGAGTCACGATCCCCACCAAGGTGGATCTGTGGCCTGAGAGAGATGGGGAAAGCAAGGACAAAGTGGGAACAGAGGAGGGGTCATGCAGACATCCCTCCTGTGTCTTTTCCCAGATCCGTGATGTCCTCCTGGTTTGGTGCAAAGACCCCGGCTTCCAGCCCACTCTTTTATTCTGTGGATTCCATGGTTTCCAAGGCTGCTTCTACTACACGCTTTGGAGCAGAAGGAAAAATGGCTCTCTAGCTCAGTGAGAATTTTAATTAAAAATGGAAATGTGGGGTCCCGTCACCAGTACTACATTGCAGTCCACTGATGATTTCTGGCAGGGGTAAAAATAACAGACATAGGCCTTTTGTGCTAATGAAGAAAGTGCTATGTAGTGTTTTTTTTTTTTTTTTTTTAAAGAATTCAAAATTTATTACAGCACTCTTAAATATAATAAGTTGTCATAGATTCTCTTGGTCTTGCAAGTGCTTTGGGGTATGTGTGTGGCTTCCATTGACTTCCTAGTATTTTAATTCTGAACTTCTAGTCATCAAATGCATGATATTTGCCTATTGTTCAAGGTGAATGAGTGGAGATAAATGGATTATTGGTATGAAGAAGGACTAGTAGATGTTTTTCTGAAGAATAATTTTATTTAAAAGGCTAAATTTTAGTGAATAATGGGATTCTTGCCTTTAAGAAAGGCCTAAAGGTGGAACACTCAATTTCAAGCAATGCTCCACACACAGGTACAGAAAGCTGGGCTTTGATCCCTTATGTTATAGGTTGAACTGTGCCCCTCAAAATTCTTGTTGAAATCCTAATCCTCGGTACCTCAGAATGTGATTTTATTTGGAAATGGGGCTGTTACAGATACAATTAGTTAGAAGAGGTCATATTGGAATAGAGTAGGCCTGTAATCCACTATAACTATGATCTTTACAAAAAGGGGCAGTTTGGACATAGACACACAGAAAAAACATCGCGTGAAGACTAACTTATGCCGTTTCAAGCCAAGTAACCGCCAGAAGCTGGGAGAGAGGCCTGGAATAGATCCTTTCGTAGAACTTTCATAGGGAAGGTTGTCCTGCCAACAACTTGATCTTGGACATTTCAAAGACTGTGAAACAATAAAAGCCTGTTTTCGAAATCACTCAATTTGTGATACTTTATTAAGGTTGCTCTAGGAGATTAATACACTACTATTAATACCCATGACTGAGTAGTTTCATTTTATCTTCCAAGGTTTTGTTACCCAAGCTGTGTGATAGTAGCAGTATTCACTCATCTGCCAGTGGGATCAAGTGTACCCTTAAATACTGTAGAGCAGCGGTTCTCAACCTGTGGGTTGCAAACCAAAGGAATTGTATTAAAGGGCTGCGGCATTAGGAAGGTTGAGAACCACTGCTGTAGATCATCATTGGAATATCAAGTATTAATATCACATACAGTGCATTTTCTTCCCTTCCTTCCTCTTTTCCTCTCTCCTCCCTTTTCTTCTTTCCTTTTCCTCTCTCTTTGTTTTCTTTTCTTGGTTTAAACATGTATCAAATGTTAAGGGTTTATATTAAATTCCTCCTCCTAAATAACAGGGAAATTCTGAATTGATTTTCTGGCCTTTACAGAGGACTTCGGGAACTTAATACATGCTCTGCAGTAAGACATCTTGGTCACATGTACCTCTCTAAGAGGAATAAATGATCATAGAAAGAGGTGGCAGATTTGTGTCATCTTGTATCCGGGCGCCGACCAACTACTTACCTTCATCATGTGTAGTGTTGAGAAGGATTCTGAGGCTGAATCTGGGATACAGCATCATGATCACTTAGTGATATTTGCCATGAGCCTGAACTGGAGTAGTTGTATCTCAAACCTTTGTAGAACTAGAGTTTATAATTCTTTTTAATTATGGCCAACTCCCCTATTACGTGAAAATCTTTGTTCATGGCAAAATATATTTAGCCAAAAAAAGTAAATAAGCTTATGTTAAACTAAATCAGGTGTAGCCTAAAAATATCTGAGAGCTAAAATAAAAGTAGCTGAATAAGTTTGGAGTGGTCTGTGTGAGGAGTACAGATAATAATATTAACAGTAAGACTTCTCTAAAGCTTACTGTCAGATGTTGTGCATGTGACGTGGTGACATGCTCTGTACTTGCATGATTTCAGAGAATCCTCACTGGTGTCGTATAAGGCAGGCGGAGCCTCTTAGAAATTAGGTGATGGGCTTTAGGCATCACAGCTAGAAATTGTTGGAGATGGATTTAAACCAAGGTCTGTGTCATATGCCAATATCTGTTTTTATGCTCATGATGCTGAAGTGTATATGTTTAATTGAAGTGAAATTCACATAATGGTACCAAACCAAACTAAGATCCACTCACCCTGCACAGTAAAGTCAGACACTGGAGCTGAGGATTGTAGCAGGAGAAAGAGGCTTTATTTTAGGGTGCCATGCAAAGGAATACT
This sequence comes from Perodicticus potto, assembly GCA_963574655.1. Classification (NCBI taxonomy): domain Eukaryota; kingdom Metazoa; phylum Chordata; class Mammalia; order Primates; family Lorisidae; genus Perodicticus; species Perodicticus potto. The sequence goes on along the minus strand of CAUYRH010181238.1, from coordinate 18,752 downwards.
GGCAGCTAATGTTTAAGATCCAGACTCTCTGATGGCTGATAAGCCATGGTTTTAAAAGGTAGGGGTACGTTTTAGGCAGGCAAAATTGTGAATTAATACATAGAGGTTATACGTTGACCTGACCCAAAAGGCAGGATATCCTGAAGTGGCAGGAAGTGGGGGTAGTAGGTAGGTTTAGCGAATCTTGGGTTAGACAGAGGAATGTTAAGATGGGTGTGACAGTTCCCTCATGGAGAAATTAGAGCAAAGAAGAATGGTGATCAGAGTTTACTTTCTCAGTTACCCCCCATCTGCATTTTCAAAACATACACACACACACACACACACACACACACACACAAATAGCTCGAGAATATCTCAAGATGGCATCTTTTAGTTTCCATAGGGAACTAGAATAACTGATGATTCTGGCTTGCTTGGAGGACCATTGTTCTCATCATGTTGCCCGTTCATTTTTCAAGGCTAGCCAAGTGCCTGCAACTTGCTCTGAAGGGACTCAAGATTTTCCTGTGTTTCCATGCTTCATTAGTGGTTCTTCAAAAGGAACTGATGTTTACTGAACTCTTGCCATGTGAACTGTGAAGGGACATGCAAGGAATACTCAGGGGCCTCTTCCCTCATGCTTTTACATCAATCAGCATGGTGCCTTTTACAGAACTCCATAGTAAGAGGGGAGAGGAGAGCAGGCCCATCCATTCTGGAATTATTTGCACATCTGTCTCTGCACTCAGACCGTGAGGTCCTTGAGAACAGAGAATATGGCTTTTCTGCCTTGTGTCTCCCATACCTCACATAGTTCACATGATGGGAGGTCAATTAACATCAGTTCCTTTTGAAGAACCAGGAATTCTAGAGTGTTACTCTAGGCCATGTATAAAAAGAAAAGGCCAAAAACAAATTATTAAGGAAAGGAAGAGAGGGGAAGGGCAGGGAAGGAAGGAGGGATGAAAAAGGAGAGGAAGGAAGATGTGCTTGTGTCAGCAGCACTGGTGGTTGGAAGTTTTCTTTGTGTAAAAGGGCTAAGAGGGCTCTGAGCAAGACAGATCTTGCTTGGATCCAGTGGTTGGGGGGGCTTGTCTAGGGTGATAAAAAGAATCTTGGAAAAAGAATGTGCTCTAGCTATAGCAGTTTTTTTCCATGTTGTTCTCCATCACCTGGGATAAGGCTGACCATCACAGGACTATGACTTTAGCCACCTTTGGGCTGAGAATTGTAGAAGGATAATGTAAGCTATCAGTTCTTTTGCTGCTGCAGTGATAGACTCTTCCATACACCCAGAAAAACCATGAGACAGGGGTATAAAATGCCATTCTCAAAATTGGCTATGGGCTGATACCCAGACAGGCAAGCAGACATAACCATGAAATTATTAGGGCAGGAGGGTAGGCACAGAGGGCATGAGAAGGAGAAGGAAAACAAAATCCTCTTTCCCCTCAAAGTGAGCCTGCCAATTAAAATTTCAAAACATGTGAATAAATCTAGGACTAAGAAAGACAGCCCATTGAAACAACGAATTAATTTCATGGAACAGTCTGACAGTAAAATAAGTAACTATTAACTGTAAGGAGGAAAATGATTTTTGATAAAATAGATAAAACTAAATGATTATAAAATTGAGGTGGGATTCAATGTATGGTTTAGGCATACAGAGGTTTTTGTACTTAGGATAGAATGACTGAAAAATTTTTGGTTAAGTAAACATGTTAAACTAATTTGTAGTTAAGCAAATATGTAAAACTATAGAAATACAATGTCTAGTTTCCAAACTAATAGGAGAAATAAAAAGGTCTATAGAAAATTTTGTCAGTCCAACAGAAGGTAGGAAATGAAAAAAGCATTGGAGGAAAAGGTGGTAAAGGCAGTGGTGTGCTGGCAAATGATTAGCAACTGGCTGGGCAGGGATGAGGTTGGACTGATTTGCAGTGTTTACTGATTTTTGTGTATAAATATTCCTACCACGACCAATTTCAAGCTATCAATGTGACGTCAACCAATTCACAAAATTCCTCATAATGTAACTATAATGTCTAGGGAGCTGGTGAGTACCAGATTTAGCAAACTATTATTGTTAGGACAGACAGGATTTTCTCCATGGTCTTCATGTTGCATATAACTTTTGGCAATAAAATAAAAGATTCAACAATGAGATATCTCTATGTACCTTATGGAACAGCCAAAATCTGGGACGCTGACATTACCAAATGCTGGCAAGCTTGTGGAGCAGCAGGAACTCTCATTCATTGCTGGTGGGAATGCAAAATAGTACAGCCATTTTGGAAGGCAGCTTGGCAGTTTCTAATAAAATTGAACATACCCGTACCATACGATCCAGCAACTACCCTCCTGGTATTTTACCCAAAAGAATTAAAACCTATGGCCACACAAAAATCTGCACATGGATTTAATAACAGCTTTATTTATAATTGGCAAAAGTTAGAAGTAACCAAGAAGTCTTTGGGTAAGTAAACTGGTACATGCCGACAGTAAGACTTTATTCAGTGCTAAAATGAAATCAGCTACCAAGACATGAAAAGACATGGAAGAATTTCTTTCTTTCTTTTCCTTTTTTTTGTTTTGAGACAGAGTCTCACTCCATGATACTGAGTAGAGTACCCGGGCATCATTGTAGCTCACAGCAACCTCAAACTATTAGGCTCAAGTGATCCTCTTGCCTCAGCCTCCCAAGTAGCTGGACTACAGGTGCCAGCCACAGGTCCAGCTAATTTTTTCTATTTTTTATAGTAGAGATGGAATCTCATTCTTGCTCAGGCTGGTCTCAAACTCCTGAGCTCAAGTAAGCCCATCCTCCTCAGCCTCCCAGAGTGCTAGGATTATAGGCGTGAGCCACCAGGCCGGGCCTTAGACATGGAAGACTTTTAAATACTTGTTACTAAGTGAACAAAGTTGATCCAAAAAGGCTAAACACTGTATGATTCCAACTATATCTTCAATCCCCAACCCCGGGGCTGTGGATGGGTACTGGTCTGTGACCTGTTGGACCTACTGAACCTGGGCTGCACAGCAGAAGGTGAGCAACAGGCAAACCTCTGTCGCATCCCCACATGAACTCTGCCTTCTGTCAGATCTCCCACGCCCCCACCCTGATCTGTGGAAAACTTGCCCTCCAGGAAACCAGTGCCATAAAAGGTTGGGGACCACTGAACCATAGGACATTCAGAGAAAGGGAGAACTACAGAGAGAATAAAAGGATGAGTGTTGTCAGGACGTGGGTGGCTGGGTGAGGGAGAAGGTATGAATAGGCAGATTACAGAGGGTGTTTAGGGCAGTGGAAATACTCTGTGTGAGACTATGACGGGCACGTGTCAGTATTAATTTGTCCAGACTCACCAATGTATGATACCAAGAGTGAACCTGTAGGTAAACTATGGACGTTAGGTGGTTATGAGGTGTCAGCGTCCATTCATCAGCTCTAACGAATGTAGCACTCTGCTGTGGAGGTTGATAATAAGCATGTGTGGAGAAGAAGGGATTCTATGGGAAAGCTCAATACCTTCCTCTCAATTTTTCTGTGAACTTAAAACTTCTCTAAAAAAAACAAAGTCTTTAATGAAATAAAGTAAAACAAATCCTCTGAATGCTACTTCTCTAACTGAAATGATAAGGCAATTTATTGGGAAAACAAGAGTGGGTGGCATTGTTATTAGGGTATTTATCAAATGGTTATGGAAAGCTAGTAATTTATGATCCTTGCAAGCAAAGCCAGATCAATACAGAGATAAATGTCTTCAGCACAATAGAATTTATATCATCCACATGATAATTGGCCACTGTGTTATACATTCAATCATTCATCTCGTTCTCTGATATAACTACCAGGAAGGCTAATATGTATGTGATTTATTAACACACAGTAGTGCAAACCCACGACCCATCTACCCTGTTACCTGTCCTTGGCAACATACTGTACAGTTGTCTACCTCCAGTAACAGGATCCCCCAGAAAAAATCAAACAAACTTGTTTAACGCTAGGCATCTCCTGTTGAATTAGAAGAGATGTGAAAAAATGCCCAAGCTAATGTTATTTCCTGTTCCTTTCACTTCTCTTCCCTTTCTCCAAGTTATCATGTGTGCTATCTTTTTTTTTTTTTCCTTTCCCTTGGATACAAGTGGCCTGTCCTAGAGCAGAAGAGGGTAGGTAAATGGTCCTAGAAGAGCCTTTCACATTGTTGATTTGCTGTGCATCTCATGATGCAGTCATTCCACATTACCTGTGCCCTGCCACTGAGTTACAGGCTGTAGGCTTAAAGTTCAAGACACAGGGAAGCAGCATATCCCCAGGGGAGAGGGAATGGAGACAATGGAAAGGAAAACAGAAAGCCAGCCGCTTAGAAACCTATGCATAGAGTTAGTTCCCCAACAAAGGAAATAGAAACTATTCCAGACTCTTCCCCCCTTACCCCCTTCTTCCTCAACCTCTTGGGAACATTTGTTGCCTGGAATGTCTGTGCTTTGCTTTGCAAGGGTTAATTAGGTGGCCTATTATTCAGCAAATTAAAGGCCTGGTTGCCTGAGAGTTCCTTTCAGAAAGGATTAGAGTCTCTGAAGGGGCTTTGATATACTAGATGGAGCTGTTCTGCTCCATCATGTTAATGGAGGAGTTTTGAGGACTTTCCAGACTCTTTGGCATTCATTGTCTTTATTCATTTCCTCGCCTAGAAAAAAAAATATTTTATCTTATGAAAATTTAGTGCTTGAACCACTCTTGGACATCTTGGGGGTGGGGGAGAGGAAAGTAGAGTGTTCATTTCTTGGTCTAGTGTTGTGCCCGAATTTCGGGCCCCCCCCCAGAAGAAACACACCAGGCGCACCGCTACAAAGGGTGGTATTTATTACAAGCTTAAGCTCGGACCTTCAGCCCCGCCTAAATGGCAATCTGAATGGCCCCGATGGATGGGGTGGAGGTATTTTTATAGTATACTGAAAGGAAGTTGGGAGGGGGGACTGCGATAAGGGGAGAGGGATTAAGGACGGTTGGAGAAAAGATGAGTCCAGGTGTCTTTCTACGTGTTGATTGGATACCTCATGGGTGCCAGGAACGGGTGGGTGGTCGCCGAGCAGGAAAGGGCCGGTGCTAAGCAACCGGTGGGGGTGGTCAAGGGGAGCTGGTGCCAGGAACCAAAAGTTACAAAACTAACACTTACACCGCAAATTACACAGCAACCTGAAAAATGGAGTCCGTTAACCAAATGGCATCACACGGGCCCTTTCACTAGAAGCACAGAAGCAATAATTGTGCCCTTGGCTTCCTTGGGTGGCCGCTTTCTCTGGAAGACCCATCCCTCCAAATAGCAGCAGAAGCAATCATTTCAACCTTGTAGTTCATTGTCCTTTGAAGCTCTTTTGCTCAGAAGTTGGGCAGAAGAGATGGCAGGTGACAGGCATGATAGTAGTTTGTGTCTTCAAGAACATAAACCAAGGCAGTCAATAGCTTCCAACATTTACAACTAGATATTATCAGACAAATTTTTTCCCAAACATTTTAGTAGCAGTTAGATTGTTATGAAAACATAGCTTAGTTTTTTTCCCTCAATTTTATGTTTATGCTATCAATAATATAATTGAGAATCAGCCAAAAAAGTGTTTAGTCAATTTAAGTCTTTACTAAACATAAAAGAATATACAATTATGGGAAGGGCACAAATTTGGGTAGAGGAGATGCCAGTGAGACTGTAGCAGCTGTAGTCATTATCTTGCCTCTTTATCTAATCCTCCCACCCCATTGTGTGATATTTTAGCTGGAACCACTTTTGCCATCATTTAGGAGACCATTCAATTGTCCTATTGTTTCCAACATCCACTTGTGTGATGCCCCAGGCCTCTAGTCCCTTCCTTCCCCAACTTGCACTGTTGGGATTAAATTGCTTCCTTCTCTGAGTTGCTTTTGATCATAGCCTCAACTTTTTCAGCAGTCTTCTTTGCAGTTAACAGCACATGGTAGTTTGGCATTGCCTTTTCTTTACTTGATTGAGGCCAACATCTGAGCACCTAACCTATTAGGAATCAAGGGGTCTGATCTGATAAAAATTCACTAAATCATTGGTAAATTTAGTCCTGGATTAAGATCAGAGAGCTCTGCGCCTGTTTGTACTGGGGGATCATCCATGGGGATTTTTTTTTTTTTTACTAGGTAATACAAGGCTGCAGTCAGGATTGAAGAGTGTTGTAAGAAACAGCCCTGTGAAATCGGTGGCCATGATTACTAGAGGGTAGTAGGAGGTTAGTAGCAGTTAGTCATTACATTATGTGGAATCATTTCTGTGAAAACCCAAGAAAACTATGTTAGTCTTGTTACTGATCACCATCACATCAAAGCTCTCCAAGCAGCTGGTTTGTTTTTACATCATATATTTTAAGAAAGATGGAACGGATTACATTTCCCTTGTACACTATCTGCTAGAAAGCACAAAGCCAAATTTGTGGCCACCTCTGGCAAAGCCCTTTATTTGGTATTCTAATTACTATTTTTCTTCCGTCATTTCCCCTTTGTTTCATTTTCCTCTTCTGCTTATAATTATTTTTTTATGTCACCTTATTGCATATACCTTTATTTATTTAAGCACGTGTTGTTGTACCTAAGAGGCCTTAAATTATTTTGAGACCAAAATGAAATATTAAAAATCAATTAGGCTGGGTGAGGTGGCTCACACTTGTAATTCTAGCACTCTGGGAGGCTGAGGAAGGTGGATTGCCTGAGCTCTGGAGTTCAACACCAGCCTGAGGAAAAGCAAGACCCTGTATCTACTAAAAATAGAAAAACTAGCCAGGTATTGTGGTGGGTATCATCTACTTTGGAGGCTGAGGCAAGAGAATCACTTGAGGTTGCTGTGAACTATGATGTCATGGCACTCTTCCTGGGGCGACAGAGTGAGACTTGGTCTCAGAAAAAAAAAGTCAATTACATACACTGCTGTTGATAATGTAAAATAATGCAGCCACTATGAAAACAGTCTGATAGTTCCTCAAAAAGATAAAACTACCATATGATCCAGCAATTCCATTCTTAGGCATATACCTAGGAGAAATAAAAGGAGAAATAAAAGTACATGCCCAAGAAAAACTTGTAAAGAAATGTTCATAGCGGCATTAATTCGTAACAACTTAAAAGTGAAAACAAACAAACAACAAAAAGTGAAAACAACTCAAATGTCTACCAACTGATAAATGGATAAACAAAATAAATATATTATATCATACAGTGGAAAATTATTTAACAATAAATTGTAATGAAATTAATATATGCTATAACAGCGATGAACCTTGAAAACATGCTGAGTGAAAGACGCTAGTCACAAAAGACCACACGCATTATATGAAATGTCCATTTAGGCAAATCCAGAGAGACAGAGAGTAGATTACGAGTTACCCGGGACTGAGGCAGTTGAGGGGAATGGGCAGTGAATGCAAATGGATGCAGGGCTTCTTTGGGGGTTAACAAAAATATCCTAAAATTGGTTGTGGTAAAGGTTGCACAAATGTGTGAATATACTAAAAATCTTTGAATTGTATATTTTAAATGGGTGAACTGATTAAAACTGTTATAAAAATTATTTGCAGTAATTAATCAGTTGTAAATTTTATGACATTTTTGCTGGTTTTCTTATGCTTTTAATTTTTACTTAATCCCAGATATGCACATAAGTTTAGCCCACTCACTTTTAGCAGCATCTACAGACTTGTTTGGGATTATAGATCTCCAGGGATAGGGATGGCTTTCTCCATAGTATTATTTAGTTTAGTACATTTGATCCACTAGACAGAGTCAGGGGTCGTTTAGGAGTGAATCCCAAGCCTGGTGTATAAATGGCGTCAGTTCTCTTTTCACTGCTCTTTATCTTTACACACCCTTTCTCCTCTGCCTTTGTGATCTTGTTCCCCCTGGTGATGAAAATAAATGAGCAAGAGAGATCAGAAAAGTAAGAGAGTAACTAAGAGCTATAGCATCACTGCAGGTGAGGAAAGAGAATGTTCCAAGGAGGCAGGGCAGATCAACAGTGCTCACTAGTGGCAGCTTGATCAGGACAGAGAACTTAGGTACCATGAGGACTAGAAAGAGACCACAGAGTCAGCAGCTTAGAGGACTCTGGGGCCCTCTGAGAGAGGTTTCAGTTGGGTGGTGAAGGTTAAAGTTAGATTTTTATGTTCACAAAGATTTAGCCTACAGATCTACCTGTTAAGTTTGTTATCTTAAGATTCCATCAATGGCTCCCTCTCTTTTCTTTCTATACGTTTGATTTGTCTTCACATTCTAGGGATCCAACCATCATCTTTCCCTTCTCACCTCCTGAATTCAGGCTCTGTGCTTCCTAAATGGACCATTCCAGGATACGCTGGTGCCCGTCCACTTTCTAGAGCAAAGAATTAGACCGTACTAGAGGTACCAGCTCACACCTTTGATCCCCAAACTGTGGGAGGCCACAGCAGGAGGATCACTTGAACCCAGGAGTTTGAGTTGCAGTGAACTAGGATGATGCCACTGCACTCTAGCCTGGGCAACAGAGTGAGACCCTGTCAATACATAGGTAGGTAGGTAATCAATGATTATCTAAGTATATTATATTCCTGCTCAAGAACCGCAGTTCAGTGAAGCTAAGAAAGAAAGCCCAACCTCACTAACAAGACTTTTCTAGGCTCTGAAAAGATGTTTGCAGCCAGATTCTTAAGTTCATCACTATTACAATTGCTCACATGAGCCTTGCATTTTATACCACTGTGCTTCACCAAGGAGCAAGGGGCACCTTTCACTTGGAATGCCTCTCCTCTGCATTTCCTGTTAATAGTCCTTTGTCCTTTAAGATTCAGAATACTGTTGTCCTAGCTAGAATGGTTTATCTTCATCTGAGCTATTCTAGTGCTTACATTTTTTAACCTTAAATTATCATAATTTATGTCCATGTCTATTCTACTACTTTCTAAATTCTATTTAAGCAAACATCTCATTCCAGACACCTTCTCCACCAGCCCTTGGTGTGGTTTCTCTCACAGTAAATAATGAGTAAGTTATTTTTTTTAAATAAGTCAATGAATTCAATCTCACCTAGTTCTCTAAATATTTCATATGTGTAAGTTTGGTTTTACTCTAGAAACTGATACATTTCTTATGGATGAATATAGTATCTTTTGTTTGTTTTGCCCTCTCCTAGCCCCTACCCCAGTCCTGGGATAGTCCCGAACATGTAATGGTCATGCACTGTGGAACTGATGGTTCCCCTTATGTGTGAGTACTATTCATTCCTTCCCCTGGTAAGGAGAAAATAGATACAAATGAGAATTGTGGATTTAATTCAGGAAGGGTAGCAAGTAGGATCAAGAGAAGGAATATAATTCATATGTCCCTAGGCATGTACGCAAGAATTAAGAAGCAGACCATGACTGTTTGTCAAAATGGAAATTGATTTTTGAATCAAAGAAATGAACCAGACATTCACAAACAAGAGTACTGAAAGGCTCAAACTTGAAAATGCCAAAGTTCTTTGCTTTTGTTGAATTGTTAAACCTAAAGATTTTCTTCCCCCAGCGTAGAACTTTGAAAATTCTGATTAAGACATCTTTTTCAGGCTTAGCACCCGTAGCTCAGCAGTTAGGGCGCTGGCCACATATACCAGGGTTGTGGGGTTTGAACCCAGCCTGGGCCTGCTAAACAACAATAACAACAACAACAACAACAACAAAAATAGCTGGGTGTTGTAGCAGGAGCCTATAGTCCCAGCTACTTGGGAGGCTAAGGCAAGAGAATCGCTTTAGCCCAAGAGTTTGCTGTGAGCTGTGATGCCATGGCACTCTACCGAGGGCAACAAAGTGAGACTCTGTTGCCAAAAAAAAAGACATCTTCTTCAGGGCAAGCTATCTCACATGGCTCAAAGCCCCTACTTATAGCTGTATGGTTGGTCTTTCTGGTGTGGTCAGCCCCCATACTAAGACTAATGAGCAAGGCTCTACCCTGAGATATCTCATTAGCATAAACTAATTTAATTACATTAATTAGTGTCATTTAAGGGGCCCAGCGTGAATAAGAAAGTGACTATGTAACTCAGAAAATTTCCATTGTTTAGAGTTTACCTCCCAGAAGCTGAGGACGAAGGCCAGACCTCTCTTTGTATAAGACCAAATTCCTTCCTACAAAGTGTCTTTTATCGAGTTGAAGAATCTCTTTAAAATTTCTAGAATACCAAGATTTTTATCACAAATCATTGGTGAATTTTCTCAAATATACTTTCTATATCTATTACAATCATATTGTCCCCCAAAAGATATTTTCTTCTATCGAACAGGAATGTTGTCCTCAATTGTAGGAATCATGCTGAGAAAAAGTAGCTACACAACATGTACGATATTATTCAAGTCTAACTCAAGGAGCCACTGCACATTAACATTATCTTGTTGCTGTGGTTTGACACCGAAATTCAGATGTTGCTAATGTGATAGTATTAAGAGGTGGGGCTTTTTAGGCCATGAGGGCTCCTCCCGTGTGAATGGGATTAGGTGCCTTTATAAAAGGGCTTGAAGGAGGAAATTTGTCCCTCTCTGCTTTCTGCTTCTGCCCGGTGAGGACACAGCATTCCTCCCCTTTGGAGGAACCATCTTGGAAGCAGAGAGCAGCCCTAACCAGACAATTGAACTTGCCATTGCTTTGATTTTGGACTTTCCGTCCTGCTCAACTGTGAGATAATGAATTTCTGTTCTTTGTAAATTATCCAGTTTTAGAGCTTCTGTTATAGTAGCACAAAATAGAGTAAGACACTTGTGTAGGACTCATCCTGCTAATTAGATGAGTGCTCACTGTATACCAAATTGTATACAGAGATTATTTCATTTACTTCCTATAGTAACCTTTCTGTCCTTTTTATAGGTAAAAAATTGAAGCTCAGAGAATTTCAAAACCTGTGTATCATCACATAGCCATAAGAGTTAGAGTTACGTTCGATACCCTCAACCTCAATACCTGGCTCTTCAACCTTGTATATTAGGGGCCCAGTATTAAGCACCAAACATTTTTTTAAATGAATGAGTGCCTGTGTCACGCTTAGGAGAATAATGGGTTTGGTGATTGAATATATTGTTATTAAGTATATTTGCAGACTCTTTTTTTTTTTGAGACAGAGTCTCATTTTGTCACTCTCAGTACAGTGTCATAGCTCACAGCAGCCTCAAACTCTTGGGCACAAGTGATTCTCTTGCAGCACCCTTGCAAGTTGCTGGAACACTCAGCTATTTTTTTTTTTTTTTTTTAGAGACAGGGTCTCACTCTTGCTCAGGTCTCCAACTCCTTAGCTCAGGCAATCCACCTGCCTCCCAGAGTGGTAGGATTATAGGTGTGAGCCACCACTCCCAGCAGCAGAGTGTTTTAAGGATGGCATTTCTACAAAACAAAAATGTCTTTAAAGATGGATTGGTCAACTTCTGGATTATGTTGCCCTGACTCATATAACCACAGCCTTCTGGATTCAGTCATCACTTCTCCCTCTGCCTGCTCATCATTTTCTGGGCTGCTTTCAGCAGATATTTCCTAAATTTCTACCTTACACAAAGACCTGTACAGCAATAGTTTTCAACCTTCCTAATGCTGCAACCCTTTAATACAGTTCCTGTGGGTTGTGACCCACAGGTTACTGCTCTAAAGGAAGACAAGTCTTTCTGGTTTGCTGGCTGCATCTAGGGCTGATCTGTGGCTAACCTTAGTCTCTCACGGAGGCCCAAAAGTTAGTGGCTTGGGTGCTGCAGGAGATACTTAGTGGCACCTGTAGCAACAGTGAATGGGAAGTGGTACAACTGTCATCTGAAAGATAGAGCTCTCCCAGGGGATCTCACCTTTCTCAGCCCCTTAAACTAAAGGGTGGCATTTAAACACAGTCTAACCAATCCTATAGGCTAGTCATCTGGGCTATGGTGATGACATCATGGCTTTTAAAATTCTGCACCATGATTATATGGCTGGAGTTGCTTGGAGAAATATCTGATTAATTGCAAAGAGCTTTTCATAAAAACATAACTAAGGAAGAAAGAAGCAAACAGAACAAGGAGGAGTGAGAAGGTGGTGACTTGGGAATACCAGTTACAATCCTTAAGACTACCTTAGTTGTAGGACGTAAACATTGAGATCTTCCTTGGCTGCCGCCATGCCTGATAAAGGGCAGACTTGCCCCTAGTCTTCTGCAAGTGCAACATGACACTTTGAAAGCACAGCGTGAACAGAAGAGAGAATTGCCAACAATAGCAAGAATAACAGCCACACAGTCGACTTATCCTCAGGTGGCTCCCTGGACACATCTCTGTTCACCATGACGCTGTGCCCCATCTTGACTCGTTGCTTGGCTCTTCCCTAAGAACACAGCCAGTTAGTTTGGACTTTTCTAATTATTTCATATTGACCAAAGCATCAGAGACAGAGAGCAAAGAGTCACCTGCATTGACAAGTGTTGCTCAGGCTGCACGCGTGGGCATTTTGAGGTTATGTGTTGGAGTTGTAGCTCTCTGCCTCAGGGGTCCTCAGGTCTTAAGCCTTATTCTTGCATAGGGACTCTCTTCAGCCTCATTAGTGCATATTCTTTAGGTAAATTCTGAACTGCACATGGGGTTTTTTTTGGCTTCAAACTGCCCCCCCTTTTTTTCTTTTTTAATCACCTTCTTTGAGTCTTCTCTGGATGAGAAATTTGTTCTTCCCTATCCCTAACTTTCCTTTCTAGTCTCAGGTTTCAGGAAATTCAACTTTCTATACTTTCCATTTTGGACCAGGGTTTATCTGGACCTTCGGTGCAGATAGCTTGGTCTAAAGTACCGGCTGACTTACTTATCTTTCTAGCCCTGCATTCTGGTCTCCGCCCCAAGATCTCAGGCAAGCTGGCAGTTGCCCTGCTGTCATATAGCCCCTCAGTCTGTCTTTGAATTTATTACACAGAATCTGCTCCCATTCCTCCCTTTGAAGGAAGACTGAGCTTCCCGTTTCCAACTCTCCATCCTACCTTCTCGGGACTTTTTCTTTTAGCAAGTACTGACTGTTCCCCTCTGATTGATAATCAGAGAACTGCTTGGGTGAGTAACGCACTTCTGGTTCTCACCTGTTCCTTGTGAGGGTCCCACTTCCCCAACCCAGGTGTGAAGCTGGCATGTAATTGCAGGTCTCACCAGAGAGACTTTAAAATACTACAACACATGTGATTTGCAGACTTCAGGAAAACGGAAATGTAGTTCAATACTCCACCAAATAGGGAGATGATGTTTCACAAAAATAACATAGACATTACCGAGTTTCTCACCCTGCCTTCTTCTGAGGCATTAGTCATTTTGGGAAAAATGCCCGTGTTTGTCATAGTCTTGTCTTCCCGAATGGAAATTTTCTTCCAAGGCAGATGACTGTGGGCTCCGATATTTAACCTATAATTAGCGTATCCTCTGGAGGATTTTCTCCTCTTCATGTAGAGGCCTCTTTGTCAGTCAGGCTCTGTTCGACGGTGATAGGAACCGCAGGGCAGCACAGTGAATCATGGGCAGGGAAATGTTTGCTCAGATTAAAAACGTTTAGTGATTCTGTAGCAACGGGAACACTTAACAATCTAAGTAGCAAGGAAATAGCAGAGAGGAGAAAAGATAGAATATCTTTATAAAGAATTGGGAAGAGACAGAAATCCTGCGTTTGGATCTACTTCTGCTCCAATGTGTGCAGTCAGATTGCTCACGCTCACATTTTTCTTACCAAGTTCACCATTATTTTTAGTTTTTGCCTTTTCAGCTGCTCTATATCAAGAGTTTTATTCACTGGTAAACAGCTGAGGCTCTTGATAAATAGCTCCCCCTTGCAGGCACCCAGGTTTTTTGGTTAAGAAATGGCAGTTTACAAGGACGGAGCGATTGTGTCGCGACAGCATTATTGTCACAGAGCAGAGATTGCACAGGCGCCGCCAGCTCCGGAACCTGACCTTGCTGGCAAATGTCTCCTTCTTGCCTGTCCTCCCAGAAGCCAGGCTGGGAGATCGCTGCAAATGGCTGCAACAACCTGTGTTTAATGTGGTGACACTAATGGATTCCGAGAATTAATCTTCAGCCAAGAAAGCACGGTGGAAGGTACTCGAATTTCAAATTAGGTAATGGATTGATTTCCTTCAAGGCTGGAATTTGCTTTCTTTTTCTTCTGGTGGAGTTTGCGTCATATTCAAACCACCCATGATGGCCTTGTAAATTGAGAGTCTCTTACACCATGTCTCATGGTATAAATAATTTTTTTATCCATTGTTGAGTTTTGTATCTTAGCACAGGAAAAACCACATCTAAATACAAATTTAAAAAAAGATTTAAAAAATCCATCTAGGAATGAAAGAATCACTTATGATTTTGGGGGGGAAGTTGTTTCTCTAAATCAGCGGTTTTCAACCTTCCTAATGCCGTGACCCCCAACCATAAAATTATTTTCTTTGCTATGTCATAACTGTAATTTTGCTACTGTTATGAATCATAATGTAAATATCGGATATGCAGGATGTATTTAAGCTACCCCTGTGAAAGGGTCGTTCGACCCCTGAAGGGGTTGCCACCCATAGGTTGAGAACTGCTGCTCTAAATCTAGTTTTAATTTCTTTTTTCTAGAGTAAAGGACTCTAAGAAGAACTGAGCTTAGGCATGTATTTCCCCAGTTTGAAACACTGTGTAAATCTGAATTTTTTAAAAAGAAAAAAATTTAAAAATCCATGAATAAAAGAAATAATTACTCTGATTTGGGGGAGGAGTAATTTCCCTAAATCTAGCTTTTGTTTAATTTTTTTTTTTTTTCTATAGGAAGAGACTCTGGGAAGAACTGAGCTTGGGAATATATTTCCCCGGTTCGAAACACTGTCTTTTGTAGAAAAAGTCACCTCCAGGTGTCTCAGATGTGGTGATAATTAGGGGCTTAAGGTCTCCCCTCAGTGACTCTGCCTCCCATTCCAAAATCATAGTACTGATTATTTAAAACAGCTTTCAAAAATATCATTTGTGGGGCCCATACGAAAAGGTCTGTGGCCAACTAAATTTGGAAACATGGAGTCAAACAAAATTAAGCTGTTTTCTCTACCCCCAGTACTTGCTTTTTGTGTTTATTTGAGACAGACAAACTGTCTGTTGCCCTGGGCTGCAGTGCCCTGGCTTCAGAGGACTTCACAGTGACCTCAAACTCCTGGGCTCAAGAGATCCTATTGAGTCAGCCTTCCAAGAAATTGGAACTATTGGCATTTGTCACAACACCTGGCTAGTTTTTCTATTTTTGTAGAGATAGCATCTCTCTCTCTTGCTCAGGCTAGTCTTGAACCCCTGAGCTCATGCAAGCCATATCTGCCTTGGCCTCTCAGAGTAATAGGATTACAGGTGTAAGCCACCCCAATACTTGTAAGAACGTTTCATGTGCTCACATGCATAATGAGGTTCCAAACTTAGAGAACCACCAGATTGGTTTAGAGAATCACCAATGTTTTCTAGAAACTCTTTTGACTAGGAAACTATTAATAGCTTTTTTTTTTGATGGGATAAAGCCTTTATATGTCTAGTGCTTTCCCCAGTTCAGGTCACACTGGCTGGCCCCCATCTCCCAGGCAGAGTTCAACATTTTATGCATCCTTTTATAGAAACTTCTCAGTCCTTGGCTGGGGGAAGATATTTTGTATCTAGAATTTGCAATCCTTGGTTCAATAAGCGATCTTGAAATGAATAAGTATATTAGAACTTCCTTAGTTTTATGTTTTTGTGCTCCAAACCAGGTTAGAAAATTCTGTCTTGCCTTTAAAAAGGATGTGGAGGCTGCCAGGAATTTTAAGGATTCCCAGCCATCAGCTTCATCTTCATCACTAAATCCCTGCCAAAAGGGGTGGAAATGATGAGCTGACAAACTTAGAATTTGGGGTCTCAAACTACAAAGTCTCATGCACTAGCAGTTCTATCCTGGTTAAAGTTGATAAAGGGACTAAATCTGAAGGAAGAAAAGTGGCCTATAACGTGGAGTCTGAGAAGCTGAGCTGAAGCAGGGCAGCTGACCTAGCCTGCTCAGCTAAACCCACCCCTGCACGACTGTGACCTTGTGAGGCTTGCCTCATCTTGCTTCTTGCATTACTGATCCATTTCCCCAGTCTGAAACCCCTTCTACCATTTCTCCACCAATCTAGTTCAATTTAGTTTCAAAACTTCCTACAGGACCTACGCACCTCAATTCTTACCAGCTGGAAGAAGTCTTCCCTGAGTGGAGGTCTTCCCACCAATACCCGGCATTCCATGTGTTGTACCTGTGCCATTTTTGCCAGCACAGCGTGAGTAGGAAGGGTTCTGCCATGGAGGTGGGGAATTGACCTCCTGACTATCAGGATTTGACCTCAGTTTCCTCACTTCTCAACAGAGGGGTTAGAATAGAAAATCTCGGTCCCTGGAGCTCTGAAATCCTATGCTTTTGTGTTATTATTTCTTACCCTAACTACCTAAGCAAACACTGGCTTTTGCTGTTTCCTTTGTTTTTCTTGTCCTTCTGACTTTCAGTTAGATTGTAGATCTTTGAGGGAATGGGTCATAATTTTTTGTGAATTAACTTATTTTGGTTAATTCTGGTGTTGTGTCAGAAATGATATGATGCCCATGCCCTGATGTCTGGTAAGGTGGGACTTTTAGGCATATCTGCTCCTAAGGGGGAACTCGCCTCCATTTATCTGTAAAATAATAATTCCATTTCACACTGGCTTTTGTTCCCCATGAGGAAAAGAATATACAGCTGTGTTTTAGAATCAGGCTGTACCCTCAAGTCTTCATGCCCTTCCCCTAAAAATCCTCTAATACGGCTGGATATTTTACATCTCTGTTCACCGTTCTTCCCAAATACCCTGAGTTTCAGTTTGCTGGCACAGTGGTGTGACACTCAACCCCTCCAGTCATATAGGGAGTGGGATGCCCACCACCTTCACTTTCTGGACCTTCAAGGGACAACAGATTTACTTGTTAGTTTCTCCCTTGTCTGGTTCTCTTCATTATTCACTGATTTTCCTTACTCCTTCCATGATCTAGTGAGAGACCCTTTTCATCATCCCAAATAATCTTGCAACCTTGCTGGAAGCCTTACTTCTCCAGTGGATGCTAAAATTGTGAAACAGTACACAAGGGTTGTCCAGAAACTACCCAGCCATGTAATATGAAAAATAGAGACACACATGGCTCGATACTTTGTAGGCAGCCCTCATATATCACATTTAATTGCATCCCTATACTCCAACAGAGACCTGTTTGTCTAAGGCTGGAAGGAGTATGGGTTTCCCAGTCTTTCTCAAACCCTCTACAAGGAAATTTACTTACTGAAATAGTGGAAGGATCATATTTGCAGTCTTCCCCTGGAACACTGTCCTGAGGCACCTGTCCCAAAGAGGAAGATTAAGGCAGCTCCAGCCCATTTTCCTTTCCTCATGCTATGAATTTTGTTTTTAGTAATTGCCACTTCTCCCACCTCCACCCTTAGCCCTTTGAATTCACTCATTTGAAGTGTTGGGACTAGTCAACAGAGAACCTGTGACATAAATGACTTCATCTTAGAAAAAGACTCCATCATAATTATATTTCAAAAGGCATCATACCAGCAGGGACCAGATATTCACCTCATTAATAAGGATGACACTCAACAAAATAGAGGCATAACCCTTTACTATGAGTCCTCACTAGTTGATTCAAAGGCCATAATAAGGACAGGACTTTACCAGCTAGACATAGCCATCTCCTTAGACACCATCCTGCTGTCACTCGTGATCAGCACTCAGCATCTGCACCAAAGGCTCTGCCCAAGTCAAGTACTCTTCCTTGTAAGACATTGACGACCATCTGCATCAGCCCAGGATACTCTTCTTGTTCATGTTGTTCTCCTCGGCCTGGTTCATTAACTCCTTTCTCTTGACGTTAAATTCATTCTGTTGGAGAAATTTAAATCTATAGCATTTATATGTTCATTAAGTATCCTACTGTGTATGGTTTGCAGTGTTGACTGACTTGTGACTAGGCTTGAGCCTGCATGCCTGTGGCTCTGACTACTGAAAGAGTGGGTAGTACTGAGGAGAACTACCTCCTTGGGAACTCCTTGTAGCTCTTGACCTTCATTATTGAATATGCATCAATAAAAGTCAGACCTGGTGGAAAGACACAATTGTGCATGGACCTGGTTATTTCTGAGCTTGCACTGCTGATGACAGTGTCCTCATCCCTTTGCTCTTTCTTCCTTTTTCAGTGCACACCCACTAGCAGTCAGATAAAACCTCAACAATTAATGCAGGAAGAAAGCAAAAAGGGAGGGGAATATTATATGGTAAACAAGAAATCTCTCTATGTTTGGAAAGTACTTTGGCACAGGTATGCTTATGTGATGATGACAGATAAAATGTGACTTGTTCGAGATGATGGGGCAAGCTTTAGCTGCAGGACCCGGCCGTTCCTGGACTCCCATCCTGTCTACTCCTTCCTAGGCTCCACGGGGTGTGCAAAGCCACCAGTTCTGTCTTCAGTAGGAGCTCTCAGAGAACATGGAGACTGTCTTTATTTTAGATTTTCATATACCATCCTTTAAACCAGGAATACTGGGCTATATTTCTGACTACCTTTTGGTTTTTTTTGTTTTTTTGGTTTTTTTCAAATATATGTATCTTATTATTCTTCATTACATTATTTCCCCCCCCACCCCTCCGTGGTAAGACAGAATTGATTTACATAAAAGAATACAGAAAACACCAAAGCTCCTGGTAGAGGGAGAGATTTCAAGT